>JAXCLQ010071498.1:0-11964 GCA_035584115.1 Cedrela odorata
TTTGAGGAGACAGTCTCCATGAGCTTCTCACGCTGTTGTCGGGATGACAGATCACAGACTGACCCTGTTACTTTGAAACCTTTGTTTTCCCATTCTTGTAAACGTACATTGAGCTCAGTTTGGTTGCGTGAACATGTGTGGATAAGTGCTCCAAATCCTGCTAGTTCTTCTACTATAGCATGCCTAGTCACAATAAATTTCCGGTAAATAAGTTCAAACCAAATTATGCAGAAATTTAACCTGTCCTCCCTCTGGTTCCCCCATTAAAAGAAAAAATAAAAGACGGGGGGAATTTACCCTATGCCTCGGGTTCCTCCAGTGACCAAAGCAGTCATTCCATTGACAGACCACCTTTCGTTTTGGCTACTGAACTCTTCTCCTTCCATGTTTATCTTCGCTGTTTATGGAAGCGCTTCTGTTATCGTTATGAAAAATTGTTCACCTTACCGAATAAGTACTAATTTTGAAAATTTATCGTCAGAGGATAAATAGTCTACCAATCAAATTTTAGCACTTGAATGTGCTTTTCGTTAATATTAGAACAATTTACCCCACCTTATCAAACAAAACATTATTGAAACATTTTGTGTTCTTTTGACAACCACACAAAAATTGGGACCAAATTAACGATATTGGAATTCAAAACGCGCTGTACGAAAATGATGGGGACATGACATTACCATTCTAAGACAAATAGAGATTTATGTGTATTACAATAACAAAATCAGGTAAAGGAAAATATACATTAGCGCATAATAGATAATGTAAATTAAAAGGCTTTACAAAACTCATCATATAAATTTTCTTTCCTCAAAAAATTTTAAGTTACAAAATAATATTAATATATTATGGGGGTTAAAATAATATATTATAAATTTATGATATTAAACATAAATATCCAAAATTTATATTAAAAGATATAAATTAACAAGAGATGTAGATCTCATAGATAATTTACATTTGGACTCAAACAAAATTATTTCATCTTCATCCATGTTCATCCTTTCAACATAGGGATTGCACGGGTACTTATCTCTGTTGGTTCTAACATCATAATTTTATCTCCAAAATCATATTTTTATCCCCAAATCATTTACCGTGACATATTTAAAATATTATTCAACATACATAACCCTACACGTTATTCTTTATTTCATAGATACATGTGAACTTTCTAGTCCATATAAATGCAACCAATATCCATCATCATCATCAACACCACAGGTTTTCTTCTTCTATATTAAATCTATAGGTTGATTCCACTCATCATCCACCAAAATAAACTTTTCCTTAAGATTGTTGGAATTTTTGAGAGGATGGATGGTGGTACAACAAATCACAAATACAAGATTGTATCAATAAGCCAAGGCATGCTAAAAGTACTATCCTTAAGGAAAGATTATGCTCCTCTAGGACAATGTCCCAGTGCAAATAAGGATCAATGGTGGTTTAACCTCTAAGATTCAATGACTTTAGTATAAAAGGGTGCACACCCCGAATATATGACCCTAGAATTACCCTTATAGTATTTTATTCTTTGATGTTAAAATAGAAAATAACAACATTATAATTATCTAACAATTCTTCTCTTCATAGAAATATAGGTGACTCTTTTTTACAGTACAAGCTATTAATCACCATCATAAAATCGACAATTAATAAAAAAAAATTAACCAACAAACATATAATGACATAGGTTACAATGTGTAATGGCGAACTAGACCATACATTGTAACCAACAAATAAATAAAATATTAGTTACATTGTTAATATATATATATATATATATGTATAATAGTCACTTAATTAAGATATTGTGTATTTTAAAATACAAAAAAAAAATGAATACACACATTATAATACAAATTGGAACGTATCCCATGAATGTGCAAGGTAACAAATATATATATATATATATATTAAAATTGAAAACATAGAAAATGAATACACACAATAGTGCATAATTAATAACACATAAAGGTATTTCAAACTAAAATACAAACCAATTTCGTAAATTCCAAATAAGTTTACACATTATAATACAAATTATCTCATATCAAATAAATAAATTTAACAAGAGTATTCTCCAGTAAACCTTGAATATCTGCTTGAGTCGAGTACCTGAAAAGTAGAAATAACAGTATCTCCAAAAGTCGGCCACCACGGTAATCAAAATCGCTTGGAATAAATTGTGAATATACAACTATACTCGGTGAGTGAACAATCATAATATCTATCTTTTTACAAAAATAGGTTGGGTACATAGTGTGCAAATAACTGATTTAATAAACATAAATCAACAGTGAACAACATAATTATGCAACTTATTAAACAATCATGTCCATCACCATATCAATTCATAATAATCAAATCAATACACAATACACTAGTGGGGGCACCAATATCCATCTACCACTCATACCCCACTCAGTTTCCACTCACCTATGCGCCTCAAAGGCCCTCTATAAGCTACACGTTGTAGCTATAGAAATATTCAATATACGCATATATATATATATATTATATACCGGCTCAAGGCTACACTACCATCACAATAATGCATATATTGCATCCATTTGAAAAAAATGAACAATTGTAAATTTTCCCTTTATTTAAATATTTTTATGAGGATGGTATCATAAAAGTTAACTCACCGGTTTGGAGTAAAAGTTCACCCTCACGTCGGTCCTCTCGCAGATGTGGATTTCTGTTTGCAATATCCAAGCCTATATGTGTCATAAATGATTTACATTATAATACAAAACTTAAATATTAAACTAGATGCTCGTAATGGGAATAATGCATGCTAATGTACGTGGTTGCGCAATGTCGCCAATCATTAAAGACTTATATCACCAAATACAGTTTCGTACACAACAAAGTTTCTAAAACTTTGTATCCTTTGATTTTAATATTCTTAACGCTTTTGGTACCACGCACTATAACACCTAACTAAACCCTACAAAAAGGATACAAAGTAGCATCTAATTATCATAGCAAGAAGTTGCTAAACATAATCAAAATGTTTCCCACTAACGTTAGCCACTAGCACTCGTGCCATATATTTAATTTCAACTTCCCAATTCAACATTTATTCACAAGTCTTACTTATAGAAACAACAAACTCACAGTCCACATTTATATACATATTTAAAAATTAACTACACATTCATTTCAACTCCGATTTAAGTGATTATAGAGGAATTTTAAAGCTTTATATATTTAGTTCATAGAAAAAATAAGAGACTTTTAGAATCTATACCCAATCAATATAGTTTTTGTAAAGTTTTCAAAGCTGTCGAATGAACAATAAATTTTAGTTTTCAGCATTTCACTTCAAAAATTCATAATATATTCATTTCAAATCCAAATCCAATAAAACTAATGGCAAATTAAAGTTTCATGTCTCTATTTTCTAAATCAAAAATAAAATTTCCAAAATCTAATATCAATTGTTCCAAATAAATAAATAAAGGTAGTGCAGTCAAATAACCAACATTCAACATCAATCCAACTTCAATTTCACACTCACAAACAATCACAACACTAATAGAAACCAAATTACAACATCCCTATAGAAACGTCAAAAACCGAACCCAACATGCACAACAACGCAAAATTTCATTTTCTAAACTAAGTGTGCAAAGATATGAGAAGTCATGAACATATACTTACCATTACAGCTCCCTAAGTTCAATTTAGATGATAGATGTACAGATTAAAGTGGAAATCAAAATTCCCCAAATAGCACTAACCACAATTTCCTTGTAATTTTTTTGCAAGTAAAAGGATTTAGAAGAAAATTAAGCTTGGACTAAGGCTTGTTGGTGAGAAATGAAGCAAAAACTTTAAAGGAGCAAGTGGTTTCAAGCAAAAATGAGAGAGATCGCAATTCGAAAAGAAAAGGAATTGATTCACTGTTCAGGAGGGTTGCAAATTGGGAGGAAGAAGAAAATGAGAGGAAAATGGTTGTTTTGCATATATTTGTACATAACTCTTGAATGATATAATTGCCCCTAAACTATTTGAAATTTTCAACTTTACCCTTCAAGCTAATTAGTCCTAAATTCTCAATTGAATTTCCTTTGTTGATTAAAAAAATGAATTTAATATGTTAAATCAAGTTTCATTTGGAAATAGCGTTATGAAAATTTTCAATATCAAAATAACTATTATTTCGCAAATTACCAAATTCACTAAAAAAACGTAATTGAAATTAAACTAGCAAAATTAAAAACTAAACCAAAATTTAAGGTTTATAATAAATTTAATAAGTCTTAAATTCATTTCGAAATTCTACCATATGCATGTTCAAATGCAAAAAATATGGTTTATGTAAAAATAACAATTTTGCCCCCAAGTCTAGGAAGTGGTTTTACACTAATTGGTTTTCCTGGAGCCCAGAGGGTAGATGATAGACTTTCAAGTATGTTAAGCTTCCCCTAAAAGTTGGAGGAGAAAATTTGATAGGTTCAAATTTTATGTTGACTCATTTCGTGTCAAAATAGTTAAGTCAGTGGTTTGGGCAGTAAACAATAACTTAGCACCAAGTCAGCATCAACATGGCGCTCGAGCAGCCCTATTATTTGGATAGTTCGCCATGTTGCCACCAACCTGTGGCTCAAGTGGACATTAATTTTTTTGAAAACTTAATTTCTTTTGGACACATTTTTGACCACCAAACCTTATAAAAACACATTCTTTTATCCCAAAAAAAAAAAAAAAGTTTATTGTAACTAAGAGAGACTTATTGTAACTTATTTTATTACCTTCTTATCAAGAGAAACTTATTGAAGTTCTTTAGTAAACAATTTTTTCTCTTTATGTGTTTTTTTTATAAACACCACCATTGTTTTTAACTGAAATCCAACTAAGACGCTTTCAATGTTTTATTGCTATTGGTGGTTAGATTTCTAGTCTTGTGAACGTGTTGTTCAAAGATTCCATAGAAAAAAAAAAGATTTCAAAATTCTGAATATTGGATTGCTGAGAGTGGGTCACTTGTTAAGCAAGCTATATTTGAGTGACAAGAGTTCTTGTACTAAATCACCGGTTGTAAGTTCTTCTTTAACTAATGAAATATTTTGGTGGCTCTTATAATAGTCCAGAGGTTTTTATCCTTTAAAGAGTTCTTTATAAGATTTTCCATTATAAACAAGTCTCTCTTATTTACTTTTCCTTATTGCCTTAGGATTTATTTTTGTTCTGGCTTTTTGTTACTGAATTTTTTGGGAACTATTGATCAAGAGCCAACAAGTTTTAATGTGTTTTAATTTGTTGATAATTTAAGTATTTCACTGTGTAAAATTTCTTTCACCACCTCTCACATGTTTTGGGGTTCAAATCTAGATTTTTCAAGCTTTCTCTCACTATTGTAAGGATGACAGATCACAAACTGACCCTATTACTTTAAAAACCTTTCTTTTCCCATTCTTGAAAACGTGCAATAAGCTTAGTTTGGTTGCTTGAATATGTGTGGATAATTGTTCCAAATCTTGCTAATTCACTATTATGAGATGCCTAATCAAAATAATTTTTCAGGAAATAAGTTTATACTTGTTGGTTCTAATCGACCACAACTTGGCAACCTATTGGTTTTTGACCAAGAAATCAACTTCCTCAAGTTTAATAAGCAAAAACAGTAGAAGAATTAAAATTAATCAAGAAACAAACTTGAATTCCTTTATTAAATTTGAGTCAGAATACAAGAAGAATATTGAAAAGAAAACAAAATTTCACAAACAATTCTTTCTTTCTCTCATTCTTTCTCTCTCTAATTTATGTTTCTTCTCTCTCTCTATTTTTCCCGCTTTTTCACTGATCGATCTCAAAACAAAACAAACTGATACTTTTATATCCAAGACAAAATAGATCGATACTTTTATATCCAAAGAAAAAACAAATCGATACTTTTATATCCAGCTTCTCCAACTCATCCCTAGTATCAATACCAAAAAACAAAATGGATCGATACTTCACTTAAGTTTCTCCAACTCAATAAACGTATCGATAACATAGCAAAACGGATCGATACTTTAACTAAGAAACAGAAACTGGAAACAGAGTAATGAAAATTTTGAATTACTTTTCACAATCTCTACCTTAATTCAAAATTTACCATTCAAGTTTTATTTCTTCTATATCAGCCTTCACAGTTGATCCTTGAACTCAACTTCAACTCCATTCATAATAGCTTCATTTAATTAGCTTTTATATTCAACAAATTTAAACAATGCTTGAATTTACTTCTTGGAATTGACTTGGTGAGCATATCAATAAGATTTTTTTCTGTGTGCACCTTCTACAAATTAACCACACCTTTAGAAATTAGCTCTCCAATGAAATGCAATCTCATATCAATATGCCTTGTTCTCTCATGATACACTTGATGTTTTGAAAGTTGAATTGTACTTTGACTGTCACAGAAAACAGTCACACACTCCTGCTTGAAACCAAGTTCTACCACAATGCATTTCATCCACAAAGCCTCTTTAATTGACTTAGTTGTAGCCATATACTCAACTTTAGTAGTTGAAAGAGCAATTATAGCCTGTAGAGAAGCTTTCTAGCTAACAACATAGCCAAACAAAGTAAAAACATACCCAAAAAGTGACCTCTTTTATGAATATCAGCAACATAATCTAAGTCTTCAAACCCCATAATGTAATTCTCACTTTCTTCACTTCCTTTGTACACATGACAAGTGTCAAGGCTTCCTTTTATATTTTTAAGGATCCACTTCAAAGCCTCTCAATGCTCATTTCTAGGTTTCCCCATGAATCAGCTAAAAACACTTGATAATTATGCCAAGTTTGGTCTTGTACAAACCATCACATACATTAAACACCCAACTAAACTTGCATACGGTCTTGTCAACATGCATTTTTCTTCTTCTTCAATTCTTGGTGACTACCTACTTAATAACTTGAAGTGAGCATCAATTGGAATCCCAACTGCTTAGGCATTCTTCATGCCAAACCTTTAAAGTACTCTAGTTAAATACTGCTACTAAGACAACTTGAGTATTCTTTCACCTTTGTTTCTTGAAATTTCAATCCCTAAGATCCTTTTAGCCGAGCCTACATCTTTCATTTCAAAAACTAAGCTTAATTGAGACTTCAATTCTGAGATTTTCTCCTTGTTCTACTAGTAATCAGCATATCATCTACATAAATGGGCAGGTAGATCATTTCTTCTTGATTCACTCCTTTAAAATAGACACAATTGTCATAAGAGCTTCTGGTGTATCCATTTCCTAACATGAATTCATCAAACTTTAGGTTCCATTGCCTTGGAGATTGCTTGAGTCCATACAATGACTTTTTCACCAAGCAAACATGATTCTCCTTCCCCTTCTCATAAAAACCTTCAAGTTAAAACATAAAAATTTTTCTCATTGAGATTACCATGTACGAATGTTGTTTTAACATCCATTTACTCTAATTCCATGTCAAAAATAGATATTAAGTCAAGTAAAATCTTTAAGGAAGTGTGCCTTACCACAAGTGAGAACACCTTATTGAAATCCACCCCTTCTTTTTGTGTGAATCATTTTGCTACTAACCTTGCTTTAAACTTGACTGACTCAAAGTTGTTTACATCTTCCTTCCTCTTGAAGATCTATTTACATCATATTATCCTTCTATTTTCAGGCCTAGGAACTAACCTCTTACTTTCATTTTTCATCAATGAGTTCATCTCTTCTTGCATTGCTTGCTTCTACTTATATGCATCTAGACTTTTCAAAACTTCTTTAACAGACTTTGGTTCTGCATCACTTACTTCTTCTGCAGTGAGTAATAAATAGTAAATAAGGTTTACATAACTAAACCTCTCAAGGGTTTAATCTGCCTCTTTGTTCTGTCTCTTACTAGGTTATAGCCTTAAAGATTAGATTACATCTGATCAATTTGTGTTTTTGTGTTTATAGAACTAGACTCAGTAGGGATTAAACTTGGTTATATTATATTAGCCTCTTCAAGCTCCACCTCAAGGTAAGCACTACTTGAGTTTCCAAGATCTGAAACTAAGCTTCAATCTTCACTTGCTTTCCTGTTCAGCATTTCTTCCTCATGAAAAATCACATCTCTGATTATGACGTATTTTATAGATCTTCCATTGTGACACCAGATCTTATGTCTTTTCATCCCTTTAGGATAACCCACAAAGATACATTTTATTGCCCTAGGAGCTAGCTTACCTTGTTTTACATGAGCAAATGTTGTACCACCCAGACAATCTTAACTAGTTGAGATTTGGTGTTTTACCAAATCATAGCTCCTCAGGTGTCTTGAAATTCAAGGCTAATGAAGGGCTTTTGTTCAAAACATAGGTAGACGTGGTCACTACTTCTACCCAGAACATTTTTGACAATTCAGTATTCAATAACATACATCTTACCCTTTTTAGTAGAGTTCTATTTAACCTCTCTACCAAGCCATTCTGTTGAGGTGTAAACTTCACTATTTTATGCCTCATAATTCTACTATTCTTGGAGAAACCATAAAAAACACCATTGCAAAACTCCATCCCATTGTCAGTCCTAAGAACCTTCACCTTCTTTTCTTTTTGATTTTCTACTAAATTTTCTAAGCTTTGAAACACTCAAATACTGGATCTTGCTTCTCAGTACATACAACCAAGTTTTCCTTGAGTGATCATCAAGAAAAGTTAAGAAAAATCTTAGTCCTCCCAGTGATGCTACTTGTGCAGGCCCCTACAAGTTAACATATACATAATCAAGTACATTTTGAGTTGTATGTGTTCCAACATCAAATTTTACCCTAATGCTTGCCCAATATGTAGTATTCACAAGGTTTGAGAAATTTTCAATAACCTCACCTAATAATCCCTATTTTCTAAGTTCATGAAGTCATTTTTCTCCCAAATGACCTAGTATTAGATCTCATAGCATCATTTTATCACTCTTCCTTGCTTCTACTATGTTTACACTCCCTTGAACATTTGTACCATCAAGTACATACAACCTATTCTTTCTTATTCCCTTCAAGATCATCATTGAACCCTTTGTTACTCTCAATATTCCCTTTTTTGCTATAAAAAAGTAGCCTTTCTAGTCTAACGTACCTAAAGACACAAGGTTTCTCTTCAAATTAGGGACAAATCTGACCTCACTTAGCTCCCTTATAATTCCATCATGCATCTTTATTCTTAACTTTTCAATTTCTTCTACATTACATGCCTACATTATTCCCCATTAAAACCTTTTCTCCTTTCATTAAATCCAAATAAGAAAACAGAGATTTATTAAGTGTTATGTGAAAAGAATAACTAGAATTTAGGATCTACTCACCTTCATGTGTGTGATATGAGGCAACCAACATGAAGGTTGATTGAAAATCATCATTAGCACTATTGTAGCATCCCCTTTGCTCTATGTTGGATTTTCTTTCTTCTAAAATTTTCTTTCTGGACAATCTCTCCTGAAATGACCTTCTTTATGATATGTAAGCATTTTAGTTTCTTGTTTTTGGAAGTGGATCTTGCATCCTTTTTCTTGCCCTTGAAATCTTTTCTTTCTGACCTTCCTCTAGTATATAAACCTTCTACTAATTTGGAATCTTTTACATCGACTCTCTAATTCAATTTCTTGGAGTTAAGAAAAGATTTAACATCATCCATAGAAATTGAATCCCTTCCATACAGCAAAGTGTCCACAAAATGTTCATATGATTTTGGTAAGAAAGTCAAGACAATCAAAGCTTAATCCTCATCATCTATCTTGATATCAATAGTTTCAAGATCAAGAATTATTTTATTGAATTCATCTAGATGTTTTGAACCAAATCCTCCTTCCTCAAGATTGAAGGCTTACAATCTCATTTTTAGATATAATCTATAGGCTAGAGATTTAGTCATATACATTGTTTCCAACTTGTTCCAAATCCCCAAAGCTATGCTTTCTTTTGAAACTTCCCTCAAGACTCCATCGCCCAAAGAAAGCACTAAGGTACTATGAGCCTTTTCGAGAATTTCTTTCTTGTCTGAGTCTTTCAATTCTAAGGACATATTTGATTCCTCCACCAGAGCTTCTTCAAGTCCTTCGTGTAATAAGAAAGCATGCATCTTCATTTTCCAGAGATTAAAGTCATCTTCTCCAAAAAAAATTTTGTAATTGAAAACTTGAATGACACCATTTCTTGATCTTCAAGGCTCTAATACCACTTGTTGGTTCTAATCGACCACAACCAATGAGAATCAATTTGGCAACCTATTGATTCTTGACCAAGAATTCAACTTTTTCAAGTTTAATCAGCAAAAATAGTAGAAGAACAAAAATTAATAAAGAAACAAACTTGAATTTTTTTATTGAATTTAAGTCAGAATAAAAGAAGAATATTGAAAAGAAAACAAAGTTCCAAAAACAAATCTTTCTTTCTCTCATTCTTTCTCTCTCTAATGTCTGTTTCTTCTCTCTCTCTCTTTTTTTTTCTCTTTTTCATCGATCAATCTCAAAACAAAATAGATTGATACTTTTATATCCAAGACAAAACAGATCGATACTTCTATATCTAGAGAAAAAACTAATCGATAATTTTATATCCAGCTTCTCCAACTCATGTCGAATATCGATACCAAAAAATAAAACAAATCGATACTTCACTTAAGTTTCTCTAACTTAGCACATGTATCAACACCATAGCAAAATGGATCGATACTTTAACTGAGAAACAGAAACTGGAAACAGAGTAATGGAAATTTCAAATTACTTTTCACAATACCAATTCCTCTCCTTCCCCGTTTAAAAGAAAAAACCATAAAATAAAATAAAAAAAGAAACAAGATTGGGAAAATTTACCTTATTTCTCAATTTCCTCCATTAACCAAACCAGTGATTCCATTGAGAGACTATCGTTTGTTTATGTAACTGAACTCTTCTTCTCCAATGTTTGTATTCACAGTTTATTGAAGTGTTTTACCAACTTAATTTAAATATAAAAAGTTCTGATAACTAGCTAGCTATTTATGTATTTATAGTCAAGACAATAGCTCTCCTCATTAATGTTGCTTTCCCTATAAATTACAATGGTGCAAAACGTCTATTGCATTGATTTGAAAAACAACTCATTTGTGTTATGTGTTTATCAAACTTAGTGCAGATGATTTCTCTACTAACTAAAAAAATTATTTCTAATGTTAAAGGATGTTTTTAAAATTTCTCATGATGTCAGATTGAAGGAATAAAAAAGTTATTTTATTTTTATTTTTAAAAAAAAATTAAATATTCTTATTGGGTATACAACCTAGGATGTAATTAAGTCTCAATAAGTCACAGGCCCAAACCAAAAGCTCACAAAGAATGAAAGAGTCATAAGCTCATTCCAACCCCAAAGATACTGATCAGGGGAAAACAAAGATCCCAAGTATAGTGAGGGATGAGTCGACCCAAGGTTAGACGAAGAGATCTCAGGAATAATAAGAGCCAAGGCCTTTTAAAGTCATGTTAAAAGCTTCGGGTCGAAACCTTATTCCGAGACCCCCTTCAATAAGGTCTTAGGCACAATTGATAAAGGTCTCAGACATGCAACAACTGAGCTCATCTCATATGTATAAAGCAGTATCGAACAAGGGCTTCCGAGACCACTCAACAGTTAGGAATGTAGGGAATATTCGATTCTTTCCCAAATTTTTTTGGATTCTTTCATAATAAAAATTCTTAACCTAGTGGATGTATTCCATAATAAGGATCCTATGCCTAGTAGATATATTTTGTAAGAAGAGCTCAAGATCCCATAAAATTAAAAAAAAAAAACCAGTATTTATCAAATGAAATATCTATGATTCTCGCACGACAAGATCCTTATTTTCAAATTCCATAGAACTTTACTAAATTTAAGAGACATGAACATCTATAAAAGAAGGCCAAGGACAACCGAGTACACATCATGAAACACTAGTATTCAGAGCCTATATGTTCATTCTCCTTTCTCTCTTACAACACAA
>JAXCLQ010071499.1:0-11963 GCA_035584115.1 Cedrela odorata
ATATTTTATGATTACTATAATCATATTAAAATATAATAATAATATATTAATATTATTACATCCGTAAATCATATTTATGGTATTCCAAAATTAAACCGAAATATTTTTCACACATACGCGTCCTAGCGCGACAGAGCCGAAAAATATATTCTTTACAATAAAGAATCGAATTGCTACCCGATCAATATCTGTATAATATAATTAACTAGTTAACACTTATTGCATAGTAGCAATAGCCATCATCATCAAGTAACCAACTATGTGTGTGACCCCCTGAATTCACTGTGAACTGGACATAGGTGGACACGAACTCCTTCGTATCTCTTCGGTTCAACTCTTTGCAACCAAAGTTCCCAATGATCATGTGCAACCTCTAGCAAGATGCCACAACTCCCAGATACTAATGAATCCATATAGTCGTACGTACATGTAATAAAGTTCCTCCTCTGTCGACTCCCGATCGAGTGCGGTTCATGGAATCGTCAAACCCCTAACTCAATCATAGGAACAAGGTCTCGAATTATATACAATAATCATGTATTCGGAAACACCTTTCTGGAAACACATACTCTGGCCAAAGATTTCATTTCCCATGTATGACATTCCCGCCTAGGATCTCAAGCTCTAATATTTAAGCCAGCAAATTTCATCTTGGTTATCACCTATCCTCTTACATCTAAACACATTGCCAACAAGCTTCTTTCACTAGGCATGACTAGCCCAGTGCAATATACACAAGTGAACAATGTGCCTCAATGCAGAGAGCAGCCATGATACCTCAGGTTAAAGAACCAGTGGTACACTAGTACGGCTGTGTAACGTATCATTGACAATGGATAATCACCTATGTGATTCGTTACGTTTGGTCACATTCAGTAACATGCACTCCAACGTATTACTCATGTTTATGCTCTTATGACATGAGACTCGTCACCCAACTATTAATATCAAATATTAATCCTTGGCAGCATCAAACATGCCAGTCATGCAATATCATACTCCCGTATGACAATACCTCAACTGGGAACTAATTTGGATGTATTCAGATCAGATTCTGTACTCATATCTACAACTCCTTGCAGATAGAGTCCTGATATCATAATACATCACTAGATCTCATTCTGCATTTTTTTTTTATATATAATGCTTATATATATACACGCAAGTGTATATGCAAAATGATATACATGCCATTTTATTAATCATAAACTAATTTACAATAATTTATAAAGTTATATATACATTAGGATGATGTCCTTAGACCGTATGACACGATTGGTTCTAGGGCATATCTCCAACAGTTATCTACAATCTAAAAGCAATACATAGTTTATGGATCCCTACTACACTTTTTATCAGTACATAGCTATGGAGGTATTTAATACCTACAAGTCTTCTATACTCATACTCAGCAAAACTAAGTCCTAGGGAGTGGACTCATGATCTCCTTGATATCTGTCTAATCTGAAAATATTTTTAAGAAAATAAAAGAGTGAGTATAACTCAGTGAATAGATGGATAATATTGAGTCTGAAAATTATAAAAACAATATGAATAAGAGTATCAAGATTTTTACATAAAGAGTACAAGATATACATCATAATTTAAAATTAGTTCATCAAAATTTAACCATATTAAAAATTATTTTTTTTAAAAAAAATACCTGTGGAGGTTCAAAGAAGAACTTTTGGGCTTGCCGGAAACTATCCCCCAAAATATTCACCAGTGCGCCGTTGATGAACACCTTGAGACCTGCTAACGAGTTAATTTACATCAATGCATAAAATTATTTAGCCCACTCATTAGCGTTGGCCTGGATAAGCAGATGTAGGGCCAAACATCGCCTTTTCCAGCCACAACCACTCATTTGCCTCTTATTAGATAACAAAGGCGGAAATGATAACCTCTTCCTTAACCCTTTCCTGGGTAGGTAAGAGAGGAAATGGTAACCTCTCCGTTACCCCTTTCTTGGGTAAGGGCAAAATCTGTGCACAGACGGGCTCAATTGAGCACTTGCACCCAAATCTTAAAACATAAAATCCTCATACAATATTCAATATTTACTTCACATATCAACTCAAATAAATTTGTAACATATCAATCATCCACAGTACAATTCTTAAATAATTCAAAACATTTTTATAAAACATACCCTTATTCATCATATAACATTTTCATATTAGCAAAGCATTCAAATTTCAAAAATTCACAATACAATTTAACATTTAAATCATTTTTAAATTCTAAATATTGTTAGAAAGTAATTTAGCATTTGAATCATTTTATTTTAAAATTTTAAAAAATATATCCATCTACTCACCTGTACACTCGCAAATCTCCGACTCAAGGTATTGGTATTGGATGTTCAGGTCATTGATATACAATTACACAATTTTTCGTTAGACCCTATATAATATAATAAGCCTAATCAAATAAAATAAATATGTACGCATAATTTATCACGTAATTAAATCATCATATAATTAAAATATCTATGAAATAAGTTAGAATTTAGACTAGAATTTTCTTTTATAAACTAAATGCGCCCTACACTCACAACAAACTCATGCCGCTCAAAATCAGTATTGTATTTTAACCTAAATCTTTGGTGACACGTTCTATTATTAGTCTAGTTTATGCCGCACTTTATGGATTTGGGTTTCAACTTCGATAACTTAAGTTAAGTTAAGTTTTCGACATCAAGCTCATAAAAACAGGATATTTATTCTCTAGGACATCCATTTTCAAAATATTTTTGGGATCATGTTACTCATCGAAATAAACAGATTTTTTTATATGTTATGTTTCTAAGTGTCTAGTTTCTGTTCTCTTTTACAGAACTTAATTCTGATTTCTAGTTTTTGTTCTCTTTTACAAAACTTAATTCTGATTTTGGACATTCAAGTTACCGATGGTTTTCTACCCAAGACTCAACCGATCAAGATAGTGTGTTCCTTAACAGAGCAACATGTTCCCGATTTTTGCTATGAATTCTCCCATGCACAAAAAATTCTAATTTTTCTCTATGTTGCATGTTATCATCTCTAGTTTATCAAAATTTTACGGTTTATAAATCAAAATCCTATAATTTATTTTATACGCAAAATAATGTGCAAAGGTCACAGTTTTCCTACAAGCAGAATTTTTGTCTTACTAAAGCCATTTCGCCCCATTTTGTGCTAATTCACCTCCTCATTTTCTAACACCATTTAGCCACAACAATTTGTACATAAACACACTTCGATTTCTCATTTTCCAATAATCACAACATCACCACCCCTTAATCATTTCAACACCTAATTTGATACTACCATCCATTTCTATTTACAATAAAAATTTCTGCATTATTTCACTTCAATTTACACCAATCACCACCTTTTTAATATCAATACATAGTCATACACCCATAAATACATCATTCACACAATTTACACATTTCAACAAACACATAAAAATTCATATTTATAATTAATTAAACATTACTTAATATTATCAACACATGTTTTCCAACCAAAATCACACAACATGCATTTTCACTACCAAATCCCTCATTTCTGCCAACTTCTCACGTTCTATAATATCCAAACCACCAAATCAACACACATATACATCATCACACATAACCCTAATCACAAGTTCATATTTCAACATCAATTTAACATAAATTAAACATAAAAGCAACAATAACACTTCAAAATCAAATTCACACACATAAACTTACCAATAACCAAGCTCTATCTCCCCTCCTCCCTTCTCCCCTACTTTCTTCTTCTTTCTTCACTCTCTCCCTCTCTTTCTTCGCTGATTCAGCCACCTCACCATCTCTCCTTGTATTTTCCAGCCAACACTTCCTTCCTTCATCCTTGATTGGTTGATTTCTCCTTTCACACTCTACCTCACAGGTTCACTCTTTTTCCTACCCCTTAATGTACGTTTTTGCTTCTATTTTTCTTCTATTTTTGTTGTCTTTTTATTTGTCTAAATAAAGAGTAAAAGGATCTAGAATATTGTAGAAGATTAAATACCAATTTTGGGCTTAATTTGGGCTTACATGCATTTGGACCTATATGCATTAAAATTGAATTTAGGCTTGCATATATTTATTGGTTTAACTTAAAAGTATATTGGACTTGACTTTGTTTTCTTCCTTTTCTTTGTCTTCCATGTGCTACCCTTCCTCCTCTCAATTGTCTCTTTAACTTGCTAAACACATGTGAAATACTCTAGAAAAATTTAGACTAAAACATAAAAATTGGGCCTTAATTTTGGATTTAATTATTTGGGCTCATTTTTATTAAATTTTAGCTTGAATTAAATTAATTAAATAGAACTTCATTTAGCAAAATCTTGGACTTAATTTAATAACACTATTTGGCCCTAATTATAATAATATAAATATTTTAAAAGTGGCTCCATATTTTTCATATTTGCACTTTTTCCCTAACTTTATGAAAATTTTGCGCTTTACCCTTTGAATTTTAAAATTCTTTCAATCTAGTCCTTACATTATTTATAATTATATTAGAAATATAATAAAAATAAAATCATATACTTAGGTCTATATATGTATCTATGATGTTTTATTACCTAAGTGCCAAATCTACTATGCATACATACTTTTTAAAAAAAATTCATTCGAACCTTAACACGTCCGAAAAAAAAAATTTATTATTGTTGGAATCGAATATATTTAAAGTATATCAAATTTGATGGGTTCGACACACATGGCCAATATTTATCTTTTTGCTAGAATATTACTGACCAAGTTTTCATATTTATCCATACATTTAATTATAATAATTAATAAATAAATATTTTATTTAATTAATTATTATAATATTACCATAATAACCCTTTATAAAATTTACCATAAAACTCTTTTATGAAATTTACTATAATGTCATTGTATTTAAATATTAGTAATTAATAAATAAATATTTTATTAATTAATTTTTATGATATTACCATAATACCCTTTTATAGTATTTACCATAAAACTATTTTATAAAATTTACTATAATACTATTGTATAAAATATTTTATAATTAAGTGTTTCAACACTTGGAATACTTCTCAAGTAAGTCATTTATCAATTTAGGTGTGACTCAATATGTTCACTATAAAGTTGACAGTAGACGTACATCAAATTTCTAATTAAACTCTTTAATTCATTTAATATTCTGTAAATCATCTCATGATTTATAAAATGAATTAAAATTTTTAATTCACTTACTATTTAATAAATCATCTCATGATTAATTAAATATGTTTACAGACCAAGATTAATATCTAGTAATATATCATGGCCACCTGAATTATAATAAAGTAGTAAGCTTTAACATGAACCTTTCTGTAATTAGTTATAGTGCAATTCAATCCTTCCGTCACACTTACTTTGATTGGATCAAGGTCATGGTTAATTGTCAAAACCTCTATATCCAATACTATGTATAATGAACCTTGAGATCATGACTTATTTAGTATATTGACATTGAGAGCTCTTTCTCAATCACACACTGCACCTTGGCAAATGATTTCTTAAGTCATACCTCTATCATTCACATAGAGCATATTCCCACAATATATTAAGAGTGACAGATCCTTTATTGAATATTCACTTATCTCCGTGAGCGTCGTACCATACCTAATAACTACCTATAATGAACATAATGGTCCATCTTGAATTACAGCATTTCACCCACAAGATAACTATGACATTCTCAAGTTTAAGGATCACTTACATTACTGATATGAAGAATGTCCAATTGATAGTAAAGTACAATTTTCATTTGGACATTTCTGTCATAAGTCAATTCAGTGAACTTTTTCTCTAATGAATACCTACACACTTGCCTTAGTGTCACCACACAAATAATCTATGAGAACAACCAGCTTTTCAACAAACAGGCATAGTGTGTATTAGTCTATCCGGGACTATAAAGACCCCACATTACAGTATTATGACTAGGAATGTTTAAGAATGGTGCATCTAATATATCTATCTCATAAGTATGATCTTATCATAATTAGATATATATATATATATCAAACATTTTATGAACTTCATCATTATACATATAAACATGTAAATTAATGATGAAAGAAATTGCTATAAAATATTTATTTCATTACTAAAAGTAAAGATTTACAAGAGATAATGCCCATCATAACAACGTATGATTGGCTTGTAGGGCATAACTCTTACAATCTCTTACTTGCCCTCAAAGCCAATCACATTTATGCCGAAGAACCATTTTCTCAAAATGTCTTTCATGCATCTTTTGTGATAAAACTTTGGTGAGCAGATCTATTAGATTTTCGTTAATAGATACTCTGGCAATCTAGAGGTCACCTCTTTCAATAATCTTATGGATGAGATGAAATCTTCGTAATATATGTTTGGATTTCTGATGAGACTTTAGTTTCTCGCTTGTGCTATAGCTCCATTGTGATCACAGTACAGTGGAACAAGATCAACAATGGTAAGAACCACACCAAGTTCAGCAATGAACTTATTCATTCAAATACCTTTCTTTGCCACTTTTGAAGTAGTATTGTATTTTGCTTCAGTAGTGGAATCAGCAGTAACTTCCTGTTTAGAACTTTTCTAACTTATTGCTCCATCATTCAGGATATAAACATATTTTGAAGTAGATTTGCTGTCATCCTTATCAAACTGAAAACTTGAATCAGTATAACCTTCAAGTTTCAAGTCATCTCCTCCATATATAAGAAACATTTCTTTAGGCCTTCTTAAATACTTAAGGATATTCTTAACTGCAATCTAGTAACCCTCACCTAGATCTGTCTAATATCTAAAAGGAATAGTGAGCCCAACCATTCTCTATTTCCCATGAGCAATCGAAGCGTGACGCACAGAATCGATTTTCGGGCTCTTGACTGCTGCAGGGGAGCCATGGCCATCTCTTGAACCTGTGAAATAGGCCCCAAACTGATCTAAACAAGCACACGTGTATGTTTTAGCTTTCATAACAATTTTAAAATTCAAATCACAAGCTTAAAAGTCTTACTCCTTTGTTGTGATCCGGTGTAGCAAGAGAACAACTTCGCTTGCTTCCTCAAGTGGTCCACACGTTGGAGTGATGATGTCGGTTCTGGCTTATTTGGGATCTTCAAGCTTTGGTTTAAGCTTCAACAAGCTTACCAAACTTTATCTCTCTAGATGCTTTCTTCTCTCTCTTCTATTTTGTTCTGGTTAACAACCAAGCATAACTAAGCTTGCTTCACTAAGCAGCTCACTATTGAAGAAGAAGAATACTTTCTCTATTTCACCAAAATCCAAAGCAAAGAAGGTGGCGTTTTTTCTTTTTAGGCTTAACACATACTTAAGCCTTATGTTTATCAAATCCAATTTATTAACAAACCTCCACCGACTCCACCTATGCAATTAACCGACTTGCATTCTAATTCAACAATTGAATTTAATGCAAAAACATGAGTCATGGTTTAGGTTGGTGAAATGCATTGATTGATTACTTTAATCAATTACATATATTAATATAATATATATATATACACACATTAATCAAATTAACACATATATATTACTTTAATATATATATATACACACATTCATTAATAAATATCTAATATATATATATATATATTATTACTTTAATTTATATATGTATATTAACAATTACTATTTAGATATTTATTATTATGTTAATATAATAAATATTTATATTTTATAATTACTTTAATCAAATTCAAATATAATATCTATATATCAATATCACAATACCCATAAATCATATTTACGATATCCCATAAACAAATCGAAACATTTTCCACGTTTACATGTGCTAGTACGTTAGAGTCGAGAAATATATTCTTTACAATAAAGAATTAAATTGCTACCCGATCAATATCTATATAATATCATTAAGTAATTAATAATTATTATATAGTAGCAAATGCTATCATCATCAAGTAACCAACTATGTGTGACCCCCTAGGTTCACTGTGAACTGGACATGGATGGACACGAACTTTTTCGTATTACTTTGGTACAACTCTTTATAACTAAATTTCCCAATGATTATGTATAACCTCTAGCAAGATGCCATAACCCCCAAACATTAATGAATTCATATAGTCATACGTTCATGTAGTAAAGTCCCTCTACTATCGACTCCTGATCGAGTGTAGGCCATGGAATCGTCAAACCCCTAACTCAATCATAGAAACTGGGTCTCAAATCATATATAGGAATCATGTATCCAAAAATCCCTTTATGGAAACACGTACTTTGGCTAGAGATTTCATTTTCCATGTATGACATCCTCACCTAGAATCTCAAGCTCTAATATCTAAGCCAGCAAATTCCATCTTGGTCATCACATGTCCTCATACACCAAGAACACACTGCCAGTAAGCTTCTTTCACTAGGAGTGACTAGCCCGGTGCAATATACACAAGTGAACGATGTGTCTCAATGCAGAGAGCAACTGTGACACCTCAAGTCAAAGGACCAACGGTACATTAATACAACTGTATGACGTATCATTGACTGTGGATAATCACCCATGTGATTCATCATGTTTGGTCATGTTTAGTAACACGTTCTCCAGTGTATTACCCATATTTATGCTCTTGTGACATAAGACTCATCACCCAATTGTTAACATTCAATACTATTCCTTGGCAGCATTAAACATGTCAATCATGCAATGTCATACTCCCATATGACAATACCTCAATCGGGAACTAATTCAGATGTATTTAAGTCAGACTTTGTACTCATATCTATAACTTCTTGCAGATAAAGTCTTGACGTCATAATACATCTCGGGATCTCATTCTACATTTTATACACAATATATTACGCAATTGAATATGCAAAATGATGTAACAGTCATTTTATCAATCATAAACTAATTTATAATTAATTACAAAGTTATATATACATAAGGATGATATCTCTAAACCGTATGACATGATTGGTTTTAGGGCATATCTCTAATAATATCTGCTCACAACACTTAGAGCATATGCTACATCAAGCTTCATACATAGCATAACATACATGATAGAGCCTAGAGCAGAAGCATATGGAATTTTTTTGGAGAGATAAACTCCATGACTCATTGGCATGAGTCCATTTTTGGAGTTTTCTATGCTAAACCTTTTTAGCACTTTATCTGTGTACGAGACAATGACAAGCCTAACATCCTATTCGATCTATCTGTATAGATCTTTATCCCTAAAATATAAGATGCTTCACCTAGGTATTTCATGAAGAAGTTTTTGAACAGCTAAATCTTTATCGATTATAGCATCTCAATATCATTCCCAATTAATAATATATCATCTATATATAATATTAAGATTGTAATCTTGCTCCCATTAACCTTTTTATAAACACATGAATCATTCAAATTTTTGATAAAATCAAGTGAATTTGATTGTCACATCAAAACATATGTTCTAAGAACAAGAAGCTTGTTTAACTCCATAAATGGACTTTTATAGCTTACATACTTTATGAGGCTCTATAACGAATATAAAACCTTTAGGTTGTGTCATGTACACATCCTCTTCTAGGTTTTTATTAAGGAAAGTTGTTTTAACATCCATTTGCCATATCTCATAGTCATAGTATGTAGATATTGCCAAAATAATTCAAATGGATTTAAGCATGGCTACTGGTGAAAATGTTTCATCAAAATCAACTCCTTATTTTTTACGATAACCTTTTGCAACTAACCTTGCTTTATAGGTCTCTACCTCTCCTTTAACTCCAGTATTTCTTTTAAAGACCAATTCACAACCTATAGGTACTATACCTTTAGGTGTATCAACCAAAGTCTAAACTTGGTTGTGGTGCATAGAGTCCATTTTGAATTGCATAGCATTAAGCCACTTCTCAGAATCGATATTAGCTATTGCTTCTTCATATGTTTTAGGATCCTCATCTAACATAAGGTAAATTTCATATCCACCTTAATCAATATGTCCTATATATCTTTCAGATGGTCTTGAAATTCTCATTGACCTACGAATTTGTGTGTTTACTTTTTCTTGAACAAGTTCCTTCAGACGTGTAATAGTAAGTTGTGGTTCAAAAATTTTCTCAAGTTCTTTCTTTTGTTTACTATATTCTTTAATTAAAAACTCTTTTTTTTAAGAAGATAGCATGTTATGAGACAAACACTCTTTACTCTATATCATGATAGAACTAATATCCAACAGACTCTCTTGGATATCCCATAAACCTACACTTGACACTTCTTGAATCAAGTTTGTCTAGATTAAGCCTTTTCACAAAAGCTGGACAACCCAAAACTTTAATATACTTAAAGTTAGGTTTTTTATTCTTCTATATCTCATATAGAGTCTGTAATAATGATTTTGTTCGAACCATGTTCAACAGGTAATTTGCGATTTCTAAAGTATAACCTTATAAAGATGTTGGAAGATTGACAAAACTCATCATGGAACATACCAGATCTAATAGTGTACGATTCCTTCTTTCTAATACACTATTAAGCTGTGGTGTAGCGGGAGGAGTCCATTGGGATACAATCCTATGAGCTTTAAGATAATCTAGAAACTCATAACTTAAATATTCTCCTCCTCGATCTGATATGAGTATTTTAATAGTTTTGTTCATTTGGTTTTCTACTTCTTTTTTAAATTCTTTAAATTTCTCAAATGCCTCGAATTTATGTTTCATCAAAAACACATTTCCGTATCTCGAGAAATCATCCGTGAATGTAATGAAGTAAGAATAACCGCCTCTGGCATGTGTTGTCATTGGTTCACATGTATCTGTATAAACCAAATCTAAGACATCTGATGCTCTTTCCCCATGTCCAACAAAGGGTACTTTGGTCATTTTACTCTTAATGCAAGATTCACAAGTATCAAATGATTCAAAATCATTTGTATCCAAAAAACCATTTTGAATTAACTTGTGTAATCTTTTCTTTTATCGGTATATTCAATATTGACTGTGTTTGCTACATCAAGTATGTACAAACCATTTTGCAATATACCATTACCAAATAACTGTTTATTTAGTAATATAGTACAACCATTGTTTACAAAACACAATTTAAAACGTACTACATCCAACTTAGAAATGGATACAATATTTTTAACCATGTTAGGTACATATAAACAATCTTGCAAAATCAAGGTCTTGCTTGACAAAAGCTAAACTTGAGCGGTGCCTATGGTTAATGCCACAACTCTTGCACCATTACCCGCACATAGGTTCACTTCATTGCTTTCGAACTGTCTTCTATTTGTCAAGATCTGCACATCTGGTATCTAATACCCATAAAGATCTATTCTTTTGTGACAAATTTATTTCAATAATGAACATACCTCATGAAGCATCACCATGCTTCTCCTTTGCTTTTATCACTAGATACTCCTTGTAAATTCTCTTCCAATGCTCATCCTTTCCACAATAAAAGTAAGTGCTTTGGGCTTTTTCTAGACGGCTTTGTTCTTTTTAATTCCACCTTTTCTTTTAAGTAATTTCTTTTTCTTGCTAACTAATTTAACTTTACCTTTCTCAAAGGTAGAAGAAGAACCACCTTTAATCATTATGACTTCACTCTTGTTCAACAAGATTAGCGCTTTGGCCGTTTTTAACATATTAAAAAGTTCAGCCAAAATGCACTCAATCTTATTCATATTGAAGTTCATAATAAAATTAGAAAAGGTTTGATGAAGGGATTGGAGAATAAGATTAATGGATAAATCATTATCCATTGCAAAACTCAAATTCGCATGGAGTTCTATATAGTCGATCATCTTAAACACATGATCATTTACCAAACTACCTTGTGTAACGCCCGTAATTTTAGAAATTTGTAACTGTAGTATCTGCAGTATGTAAAAATTTTAATAGAATAATTTGATATTATTTAATTAATTAAAATTTCATACAACTTAAAATTTTAGGTGAATGATTAAATTTTGGGCTC
>JAXCLQ010071500.1:0-11963 GCA_035584115.1 Cedrela odorata
TTTAAGCTTAATAATTATAGTTTGCATTTTGGCTTGCCCCTCGCATGTTGGTTCAAAGGTTGAGTTTCTAAAATGCCTGGAGCAGTTTTGAAGATACCAGGTGTTCCCAATTTAATGAAATTTGTAAGGTGATCATGGTGTTATTAGGGAACTTAATCGATAAATTTGTAACGTAATCATAGTGTAAATCGGGAAGATTTTGCTGGAAACATCTGATATTGAATTCAATTGCATTGGACTTCTTTGATTTGATTTTTCCTAGGATTAATGGATACTTTTGGATAGTGGTGTCTAACGATTCACTGGTTTTGAGCAGATTCGGTTTGGGTTGATGAATCGGAAAAGATGGAATCGGCTCAAACCGTTTTGGTTCATCAAATGGTTTGGTTTCGGGACAATTTTAGTTTCGAGTTATTTTTAATTTTGGCTCGATTTCAGTTAGGTTCGTCGTACGGTTTAATTTAAGTTAGTCATATGTTCAATTCTTGTTCATGGATTAATAAAATAAAATTTTAAAAAAATATTAAAATAATTAAATTAGGATTAATTATTTTAGTATTTTTTAAATTTAATTTTATTGATTTACCTGGTGGCCATATTTTTTAACAAAAGATATGATCACTCCCATGCTCACTTGAGCTTTTTAGCTTTACCAAAAGATTTTTGATTTGTATAGTTTAAAAATACTTTTCATTTACGTTTATGACTCAGTAATCTGTTATATTTAGGGCTAATTATAACGATTTTGGACAAAAATATTCTTGACTTTTGTTTGTATATTTGACTAAAGTAAAAGTGGGTAAAATTTTAAATTTGGTTTTATTCTATTTATTTTTGTTAAAGTAAATTAAAAAGATCACACAAAAGCATTAACAACTAATTTAAAAAGATCATAGTCAGAGGTATTATGGTGTTGGTCGGTATTTGTTCAAGCGAGTTCATCAAAGTAAATTCGGCGAAACTATATTTTCATAACAAGTAATTTTTTTTTACGCAAATATGATAATTATGGTTTGTTTTATGTATTTATATTTGTAAAATACTTAGAAATATATTTAGTACAACTTTTTATGTATACATTCTACGTGATATTTGTTAACGGTGTGTTATTGATGATTTTTGAGAATTTTGGGTTGAGAAATAGAGTGAACAGTATATCCCTCGATGATTTATTTAGAATTAGGATTTTATATCGTTGAAAGATGTATGAATTTCGTCGAGGGATTTAAAATTAAATTTATACGTCCCTCGATGATTTTAAAAGATGTATAAAACTTGCATAATTTATCGAGGGATATATAAATTTTATTGAGGAGAATGTATACATTTCATCAAAAAATGTATGAATTTCAGCGAGAGATTTAAATTGAATTCATACATCTCTCGATGATTTTAAAGGATATATAAAACTTGCATAATTTATTGAGAGATGTATAAAAACTGTCAAGAGATGTTGAATTTCGTCGAGGGATGTATGAAATCCATTGAGGGATCCAGAATTCAATTCATACATCTCTTGATAATTTGAAAGAATATATAAAACTTGCATAATTCATTGAGGGATGTATGAAATCCGTCGAGAGATGCATGAAACTCGTCGAGGGATCCAAAATTGAATTCACTCAACATATCCCTCAACTATTTTTAAACTTCTCTACGATTTTCATACTTCCCTCGACATTTAAATTTCTTATACAGATATGTATTTAAGTATCTTTTTCAAAATAAATGTCTTACAATTATATTGTTTTTATACAGATGAAACGAGTTCATTTGATGATTATATCTAGAGGAACATGGGAGAGTTCACCAAACGAAAATTAAATTTACAATGGAGTGTGCAATTTTGGTATAACAGTACGAAGAAATATAAACTATCTAGAACTTGTCAATGAATTGTATTCTGTATATCAGAAAAGTCTAGATGAATTTAATATTAAAATGAGGGTTGTGTACAAACATTGCGTACCCTCATCCATTTAGCATTCGAGGCCGAGTGATGTGAAGGATGATACAGATGTGAGTTTTTTGTTGATGTAAACATCTAAGTTACAACATTTGGAGGCTTTATACCGATATTTATCACATTGGAACATCAAGATTCAGGAGTAAAGATAGCTGGGTCTCCCAATGTTCAAGTTACGTAGCTATTCATCTGCCAATTTCAGTCTAATGTTGTGTATCCGTTTGCTTCTTCAAGTGGTAGTAACCAAGTCAATTCTATAATCTCCACCATAATTGTCAATGTACAATACTCTTTGATTCGATATAATGAAGATCCTACTCACGAGTATTTTGAACAAGTTAATGAACAAGAAACTAACCCTAAGACACATTCTTTGAACCTACGAGCAGTACCGATGTACAATCACCTCCTAATGTGTGCGTACCCTCGTTCACATACGAAAATTTTGGTCCATCAGATTACGATCCGTTGCAACAAGTACCTCCGATCCCTTTGCCTATTATTTTTCCAAATAATGCCTTCTCATACTGATGATGGTCAAATAGTAGTTGAAAAATTGTATGAAATGAAAGAAAAAGTACGCAGAGATTTGCATTTGCTTACACTGAAATAGAACTTTCAGTTTCGAATTCATAGGTTAACATTACATCGTTTTGAAGTAAAATCCCAAGATGACAATGTAAATGGCATTTTCAGGCAATATTCATGTATGAAAATATTTACTTTTAGGTGAGACGGATTGAACAAACACATACATGTATGTCTGATCAATTATTAGATGGACATCATCAAGCGAGCTTTAGCTTATCAGCGAACTGATCAAAGATAAATTGAAAGATTGCAATAGAATATACACACTTAAAAATATTCAAACTAATATTCATAACGAATACTGTGTGTTAGTATCATATGCAAAAACGTGGCATGCCAAAGAAGCAGTACTAACGTTGCTTTTTGGTGACCCAGCTGCTTTATACAATCTACTACCCCTATACTGTCATATTCTTAAATGTTGTAACAACGACACTGTCATTTATATACAGAAGGACGATAATAACCAATTCATGTATTTTTTCATGGCCCTTAGAAGTTGTATTAACTGTTTTCGGTCATCAATTAGACCAGTTATAACAGTTGATAACACATTTCTTAAAAGAAAATACTATGGAACCTTATTTGTGGTAACTTGCAAAGACAGGAATGATCAGATTTTTCCATTGGCTTTCAGAATTAGGGATAATGAAAATGATGATTCGTGGGCATAGTTTATGCAAAAATTACGAGGCATAATTGGAGAAGTACAAAACTTGATTTTTATTTCTTGTTGCCAGCATTGAGAAAGTCATACTAGCTGTCTTTCCTAAAGCAACACATGGGGTCTACGCATATCATATCGCAAGGAACATCCGTTCAAAGTTCAAGACAATGGAAAAAAATGAAGCCAACAAATTTATGATGGCATACTTTGTGGCTGAGAAGGCGTATTGTGTTAATGACTCAACTACCAATTTCTAAGACTAAAACAAATTAGTTTAGAAGCTACCAAATATCTATAAGACAAGATTGGGTGTTACAGATGGGCTTGGGCTTATTTTACCAGTATAAGGTATAACATTATGACCACCAACATTATAGAATGTTTAAATACAATCTTACATCATGCACGCACCCTTCTCGTAACATCGTTGGTAGAATACTTGCGAAGTTTACTACAAAGATGGTTCTATGAGAGGAGAAATAAAGCTTTGGAGATGGAACCACACTTAACCAAATGGGCTGAAAACAAACTTAACAAACGGATTCAAGCGACAAGAAACATGTTAGTTTATCATGTCGATCAATATGAGTTCCAGGTTAAAGACCGAGAAAGAGACAAGTTATGGACCTCAGGGTGAAGACATGTATATGCAGAAAATTCCAATTAGATCAACTCCCATATGCACATGTGCTTGCGGCATACAAACATGTTAGGTTCTAGCATCATGCCTTTTGCTCAAGATATTACAGTATCGATATGCTTCTTTTAGCCTATGGAGATTCTATTTACCTAGTTGGTCATCAATCGGACTGGTTTGTTCCCAATGAGCTACGTTCTTCAGTTAACTTTCCACCTATTCAGCGCCCAGAATCAAGATGTCGTAGGATACAAAGGAGACCATCCGCTGGAGAAGAATTGACAAAACGTAAATGTTCTCATTACAAAGATTACGAACATAACTGTCAGACTTATAAGAATCCAGTGTCATTGCAACAAACTTAGGTGGCAACTTGTCGATTTGTATTATGGTTGTGTTACTTAGTTGTGAATTTTTGTATCCTAGTTGTGTTATTTAGTTGTGAATTTTTGTATCTTGGTTGTGTAACTTAATTTCAAAATTTTGTATCCTGGTTGTGTTACGTAATTCAAAATTTTTGTATCCTGGTTGTGTTACTTAATTACGAATTTTTGCATTTGGTTTTGTATAATGTCAAAGTTTATTCATCTAATAGATTCATCAAAGGATTTCATACATCCTTTACATCCCTCGACAGGTTTTATACTTCTCTCGACAAGTTTCATACATTCTTCAACGAATTTCATACATCCCTTGACGGGTTTCATACATCACTCGATAAATTTCATACATCCCTCGACTTTTTTTCTCTACAACAATTGTATACAGCATATAAACATTATTTAGTTACATCATCTAAAATGAATCAAATGATTTAAATTAACAAATAATTGTATACATCACATAACATATACATCGTTTGATTACATCATCGTAAATGAACCTGTTGAAATAAATTAAGAACTATTTATATACATCATGTACAATGAATCAAATGAAACAAATGAATCAATGGTTACATCATTGAATTAGACGAATTTTGGAAACAACTAAATATATACATATTATAAAATGAATTAAATGAAATTATGAAAAAAATTATACAACAACTCATTTGCCCACAGACTGAGCGCCATATTCTTCTTCAGGCGAACGCCATATTCTTCTTCAGGCGAACGCCATTGGAAAGTCCAAAATCAAATTCGCGCTGCATAGATAGATACTCTACAAATTTACATACTTATGCACCACAATCACCGCTACTTGGGTCTTGCTGAGGCACCCTGACATGCATACGAACTGTCTTGAATACAGCATGAGAGTCTGGCAACTCTGACCTATGGACATAAAATTCGGCCTCCCTCAAAAATGACGGCAGCAGCTTAGAGACATATCGAAGATGTTTCACCATGAAGTCGTTATGGGTCGAATCTACGAAAGAATCGTATATGTTGATCTACTGGCCCACCAATCTATTGCGGCGACCACTCAATACTTTTGATCTACATTGATAGGCATGTAAACTGTGTCAATGTCGAATCAAGTCTTAGGCCCCTCTACAAAATATCCCGTGGACATGATCTCGCCCATGACGTAATTCAGTACTTGTGTCCCCAACTCACGGCTACCGACTGTTGCCTATTGTTTTAGACCTTCCTTTACATTTCTGATTTATACACTTGTCGATATAAAAAATTAATTTGTTAGGATTTTTTTATCACTTAAATATAAAACACAACAATTATATTCAAAATAAATTGACAATACCTACATAAGCATACGTGTCAGTCAATGTCCACCATTGGGGTACCACGTTGGTTTTCTTTCGTTGTCGCTTCCACAAAAGGTCCATATAGGCATTGATATACTGTTAATTACAAAAACAATGTATCTAATGAAATTAATTAACAATCTACATTGATATGCTACTTATTTCAAAAATAGTACACACTTACATCATCCTCCAATCAGTCATTTGATATACTAGACCAACGTAATTCCATAGTAGGCAATTTAGGATTATTGAGCCCTGTACGAATTGGCTCCATCATTGTTGTATCTACCCTATTTCTACTATTTTTGGCTTCTTCAAGTTTATTGGGTTCACGACGAACTAGCCATTATCTTAGCTCACTTGTAATGGCGTCCATATTTGCTCTATAAATCAGGTGAAAATATCTCCTCACCAACCTGTATAAGCACGCTCACATGATCTGATGTGTGTGCAAGTTTAGTGTCTTGTTGATCTTGGGCCTTGTCGCTCACCCCTACCTCATCTTGCATATTTAACATTGTACTCCTTAGTATACCTAAAATTAACAACAGTAATCACCATAGGCAAGATAAAAAAAATGTCTCTTCACTAACCTGTACAGGCACGCACACATGATCGAATGTGTATACAGGTTCAGTGGCCTGTTGATCTTGGGCCTTGTCGCCCACCACTACTTTGTCCTACATATTTAACATTGTACTCATTAGTACACCTAAGATTAACAGCAGTAATCACCATAGACAAGATAAAAAAAAAGTATAAAAGCAAATAAAACCTGCGGATTCTCGGACAAAGGACCTTGTGACTGACTTAAAAGAGCTAATATTGTCGTCGTCTCTTGTTTTATGAGGCCCAACTCCGCTTTAAACAGTTCTTCTTATTTTTGCAGCCGGGCCTCCATATCAGCACGCAAGGCAGCAATTACATCCATAACCACCACCAACGACAAGTATTGAACCTGATCGGCCATAGGAACTGAACCTGTACCAGTACTAGTGGGCTTGGTTAGAACTAGCTCTTCAAATGCAGACCGGAGCAGTGGGGTGGACCCAATTGCATTATCTACCTCAAGAACATCATCATCGAGGGGTGTATATTGTATGGGTGACTGAACTTGATCTTCCTCCTCATTTACATCTCCAACGATGGAACACAATAGAAAAGGCTACAAAAACACATAATTATGTGTTAGTATGACGCGCACGGTGCCATTATCAACCAACATTGCATAATTGATTGTATGAGATAAATGGCATACTTATAGTCATGAATGAAGACAATGTTTTTCGGATTTCGTTGTGCCGAGGGCTCCTAATTGTTATCCACCTCATCATGTAGGGACATTATCGTTTGTTTTGTTCTCGTACAGTCCGAAATATAGGGAATTGCCTCATATATTCAAATATTCATTAACAATCAAACACATAACCAATTAGCCGTCTAAGTTATAATTGACATTCAAAGAAATATGTGATTGGCATAATGAAATCGTAAACTAAATTCACGTACCTAAAATACAATGAGAATTCCTTCCAAATTGTATCTCTTGCACTTATATTTGCTATTCTTTTTGTGTTGTTCCTTGAATTCTTTTGCCCTCCCAACTAATGCATGCGACAAGTACTTGTAGGTCAACTCCCAAGAACTTGTACCCAAACAATAATGGTTGAAGGCCTTCAAGTCATCCACCAGTTGTATGACAAAGGGGTCGACTTTCCCACGCGTGTCCCTCCTCATTAGAAATCTCTCCACAAAAAATACTAACGCCATCTATAGCGCATCCTGGTCATCCATAACGCTAAAGTTGGTATCCTCCATGAATTTTTCTAGTTGTACTTGCTTGATGGATTGCAACCGAGGGAAAAACTTATTTCAAAGTCGATCCTTCCATCCCCTAAAATGTCCAATCCCTCACTGTAACTATCAAAATTGAGGTTAGTTATTAATCCAAATTCTAATTTTGAAAATAGGATGATGCAATCGGATACCAAAAACCAAAGTTGTTGCTCTGCTTTTTCCCCAGTAGCGTACACTTCCCTTAGTAGTACATTGTGGACCAATATTCCGGAGAACCCAAGCTTTGGCAATGTTAAAAACATCCAGAAGCAAGTTTAAGCAAAAAGATCCACCTGCACTGAAGTTAGCTTCTCTTTATTCCTATCCAGTGCCCATATGTGAGATAAAGATGTCACGACTGCGGGAAAAATATCATTTTCCTATGTCTTTAGCTTTCTGCTTATGCCTATTATTATACCTGACCATATTACAAAGTAACACAAAAACTATCATAGAGGGAAAAATCAAAATGAAAAAATATGTAAAATGAAATCCCTCGATAAATAATTCATTGAGGGATGTATAACTATCGTCATGGATCCAGTCATATACCCCTCAATGAATTTTTAAATGCAAAAATATGTAAAATAAAAATCCCTCGATGATGACTGTCGTCAAGGGATCCAATCATACACTCCTTGATGAATTTTTTATATGCAAAAATATGTGAAATGAAAATCTCTAGACGAATTTCATCGAAGGATATATGACTATTGTCAAGGGATCCAGTTATACACCTTTGATGAATTTTTAGATGCAAAAATATGTAAAATGAAAATCTCTCAACAAAATTCATCGAGGGATCCAGTTATACACCATTCAATGAATTTTTAGATGCAAAATATGTAAAATGAAAATCCATCGACGAAATTCATCGAGGAATGTATGACTATCGTTGAGAAACCCATTCATACACCCCTTGATGAATATTTTAGATGCAAAAATATGTAAACTAAAAATTCCTCGACGAATTTCATCGATGGATGTATGACTATAGTCGAAGGATCCAGTCATACACCCTCGATGAATTTTTTAGATGCAAAAATCTTTAAAATGAAAATCCTTTAACGAATTTCATCGAGTGATGTATGACTTTCGTTGAGGGATCCAGTCATACATCCATCGATGGTTTAAAAGATTTAGGTCTTATGAACAGTTCCTAAATTCTTTTAAATCATCGAGGGATATATGATTGGATCCCTCACGAACTTTGTATTTCATCAAGGAAATTTCCACACATATTAAACGTCTCCTCAACAAAAATAAAAAATCCCTCGATGATTTCAATTTCAAATTTTTTTAAAATCAATCTATGCAGATATATAGAACTAAATTCAATAATTTGTCAATATATTTTACCCTAAACTAGTTTCTGAACTTAGGTCATGCATTGCCTACACCTTAAATAAAGAAAATGGTAAGTTCATTTCTTTGTTCTACATTCTAGAATGTTGATCATACTGTTTATGAAGGAGTCATTTTTGTCCTTACTTTTGTTCTTACTTTTGTCATTGTTGAGAGATACTCGATGTCGTTTGTTTTGTCTAACGGTCTGTGTGAGTGACTGTTTGTGCGAGAATAAGAAAAAGAAGAAGAGTTTATAATGATATTTTAGAATGTTATAATTTTTAGAGGGAAACTAAGAGGCAGGAGCATTTTTGTTCGAAATCGTTATAATTAACCCTAAATATAACAAATTTAGAAGTTGGGCCATAAACGTAAATAGGAGGTATTTTTAAATTATACAGGTCAAAAATCTTTTATCAAATGATTAAAATTAAAATTAACAATAATTATTATTATTTTTTACTTCTAAACTCAGTATACTTTGGGTTTACTTAGTATAACTATTATTTTACCCTTTCATGCAACGACAAAATCTAATATAATTACATATTTATTATTTTCTATTAAAATAAAATACTAAAAAAATTATAACTACATTCATCTAACTTAAAATATTATATATGTATATATTAATATTTTTTTCCTCTTTTTTTTGGCCTTGGAAATGAGATGAAACCCACTTGCCATTTTAGAAAGGATTTCATAAAGTTGATCTTTGATTTATTTAAGTTTATATTATTATGTTTAGGGTACCAAGTGAAAAAAAAAAAAAGTAAAATAGGTAGACTCAGGTAAACAAGCCCCCATGTTGTGCTAGATGTATTTTTTAATTGTCAAGTTACTGAGAAAAAAAATCCTTTTAGTTATTAAGTAAATGTGCATAGAGTTTTACAAGATAAGTGATCATTTTCAAATTATGATTATTTAAGTAATAAAAATGAAAATTTTTAAAAAGATATGTGATAATACACTTATTTAATATATATTTAAATTTTTTATTTTTTTATTAAGATATAAATATTTTTTTTTATTTTTTTCCAATTATAAATAGAGAGAGAGAGAGAGAGAGAGAGAGAGAGAGAGAGAGAGAGAGAGAGAGAGAGAGAAGATTTGGTTGCGTGGTACTCACTTTTTGACCTTGCTCTAAAGTTAAGGTATGATTCTGTTGGTGTACTTATTGGCTATGGCTCACAAGTTACGGGGAGTAGATTTTATTGTTTATTAAAGTTGTCTCCAATTGGGAGTAGATAATTCAGTTAGGAATAGGAACCAAAAACAAAATGAATGTGGGAATATTTATTTGGTAAGAAATAAAATAATATCTTGAGTTATGATATTTGGTTATAAATAAAAATTGAAGTATTTCTCTCAATTAATCTTTTAAAGTACATGAGATTTTATTAAATGTGAGTTTTATAATTGATGTGATGATAGATAGATAGATGGATAGTATGATGTTTGGTTTTTTCATATTTTGATTTTTGTATTCTCAAAGTTTTGTATTTATTTACTTACTAGGTTACGTGATGATAACTTTATTTACTGTTATTTTTTTACACTCTAATCAAAACAATAGTAGTATGTATGACCTGTGCTCTTGGATTGTATTCTAACTTTTCAAAACTATTCATTCTTAATTTACAAATCAAATGGCTCTTTCAAATTTTTGGTATAAATTGACTATTGTCAAATATTAAGACAATAATAATATAAAATTACCTAAATTTGTATAAGAAATTTTAGATTAACATATTATTCTAAAATATTAATATTGTTGAAGAGAATTACATTCTTTCTAAGGAGAAAGGGTACTGGAAAGATGAGAATACTACCGACTTTTAAATAGAACTAAAACTTAGGAACTATAGTAAAAAAGGATTCGTATAAATACCATAACATCCCTTTTTTTTTATGCTCGACTTAACAACAAGTGTTGAGAGCCATCGATCAAAAATAAATATGCACTAAAAGTGCACGACCCTTGATGAAAAAATGATGTTACACTAGGAGTGTTGGAGAGGAAGTGTTGAGTTATTAAGTCGAAGTTAAATAAATTCTATATATACCTTGTTGAAATTAATGATGTGTTTAGAATTGCTGTTAGATTGATGAAAGTGATTTAAGTCGGATAAAAAATTATTTTAGATATTTAATAATAAATAATAAAGTCAAAATTATTTTTGGCAAAATCACTCATTCCTATAACATATTTAAGAAAGTAAGGAGGGTAACTTTTTAAAATTTGATTTGAAAAAGCGATTTTATTCTTAAATGTTATAAATATATCCTATTATAAATTATACAAACTCAAAATTAATGAAAGCTGTCTAAATATAAGGATATGTAAACGAGGGGATAATTTCATATATCCCTTTAAAATTACAGTTGCACTCCTAAAAATCAATATAAATACATTTATTTATATAATTTTCTGATATTACACATATCCCCTAAACTTAAAAAAATACAAAAAAAAAAAAAAAAGCCCCAAAGAGATTATTATTTTTAATAAAAACTATTATGTTTTTTTTAATTAATTGTTGCAAGTTGTAAATAATATTATCCCATGAACTTAATTATTACTTTTAAGTAAAATATTTTTATTTTATTTTAATTAATTGTTATAGGTTGTATAATTATTTTATTGAATGCTTTATTTAGTTTTTTAAAATTTTAAATTAAAAAATATGATTTTATTGACAAATTGTTATAATTTATCAAATAACCTTACTTCATAGGTCTATTTAGTTTTTTAATTTTTAAGGTTTACTCGGGATTACTTTTATAAGTGAATTTCTACAGATTTTCTATTAATAAAATTTTTATAAGTAGAGTTTTTAATAATTTTTTTTTCTCATTGTTTGATACTCAACCACAATTATTAGAAAAATTGTGTTATTGCATTAATAAATAAGTTCTTTAAGCTTTTGTTATATATATAAAAAGAAGTAAACTTGAAAAAAATAAAATAAGAACATTTTAGACAATCTAAAACTTCAAATAAAAACTGTCAAAAGTTCTATCTTAAATGTTTAAAATTTGAACTTTTCTAGTTCTCAAGAACTTGTTCTCCAATTATAATAAAAAAACACTAATATATGTATAATAAAAATGACATTAAAATAACTCATTTAGCCTATGGATCGACTATGTCTAATTGAATATACATGAAAATACGATCATTTTATTTCGAATGCTTGTTATA
>JAXCLQ010071501.1:0-10457 GCA_035584115.1 Cedrela odorata
TATATATATATATATATATATAACAAACTTCAAAGAAGAAATTTCCTGAAAGAGTGATAAAATTAAAGAATGATAATATTAAAAGTTCAACCTCAAAGCAATACAGGTTACACACTAGCAGGATTGCATATATGTATATAGAATAATGTGTTGATGACTGTTTCGAGTGATATGGTTTATGAATCCAGCACAAAGGATCAAGAGTACAATATTAAGCTATGATTTCTGTAGGCTGTGTGCAGCATAAAAAGAATTCTTGATCAATGTGGATGACAAAATAATATAGAAGTACCTACTAGTGGTTGTGATTATAAAGCATTTGGAGATCCTTGCAATGAACGCACGTCCATGGTAACAAAGGAGGGTCCAGACAGTAGGAATGAATGCATCGAATCTGGCACAGATGGCATCTGACAAGAAGATCCTCTGGTTCCCGAGAACGGCATTCACTACATGCTGGAAGTAATGAAGACTGCCAGAAGTCATACGAGAAGGATTAGCCCCAAGACCAACCTTGTATTGAAGTTTAATCACACAGGAGGAACAGTGTATATTATTATAAGCATAAATTTTACCTGAACACTAGCTCTATCTTGATCCGGAAGAATGAAAAGATTCATTGTTGATGGGGCACATGGAATTGTTTGGGAGTAAATTTTTTGATCAGATGTGGCTGCATCCTCTACCTTTGTAATGGTCACAAAATTGGCCTTGCACAAAGGGCAAGTTGAAGCCTTTCTCATGGAAACCTGCATATATCATCACCAGCATATCAGTGTCAAAACTGGAATAATTTCAAAAGCAGAAAGTAGAACATATGAAGGAAAAAAAAACCTAGGTCATCACATGCGATTTAAATTCTCATCATAAAAATTTACATGTTACTACATCAAGAAAAATACAAACTCAAATGTCAAATTATGAGGAAAGTTTTCGAAATCATAGACAAGGGGCCTGGATTGCTGTTTTAGGAAAACACAAACATATTATTTAAATTGACAAAATTAGTTCGTAATGAATTATATATAAAACTTGGGATTATAATGCCGAACGAAGAGAATGCCTTGCATGCTATAAATTTACTGTTCAAAACCACAAATATGTGGATATACTAAAGACAATTGCAATGTACGAGCTGCACATGAAATACATCTTAAGAAACAGAGAAATAAAGTAATGCACATTACAATTATAAAACATGCAATTTAAATAACTAGTGAAAAAGAGACTTCATAATTTGAGCAAGATGAGAATGTATACCATACGATCAGCCCAATTTTGGATGCATGAATAACAAAATCGATGTCCACATGGCAAAACCCCTCTGGTTGAACTAAATTCTGTCCAACATATAACACATGATAATTCCATTGAAGTAGGCAATCTATTAACATGTTCAGTCTGATCAGTATCTTTGACCGCCCCATTTAAGTTTTCAGAATCAGAGCACCCATCTTGTGTAACTCTTTCCAGGGCAGCTGAAAAATCTCTTTCTTCTATTTCTTTAACATCTTCAGAACCTTCATTTATTCCCCCATTCTTACGAAATACATCGTCAAATGTTTCTCCAATTCTGAATATTGGGGGCTCTGCTTGGTCAGAATCTGAGGGCATAGACTCCAAAACATCTCCACCAATACTCTTCTTCACAAGTCTCCGCCCTTTACCAGAAGGTTTAGTTAAAGAACTGCTGATGATACCATTGGAAATCTTGCTCTTTCCTCTCTCTGACCGCAAAGAAGAATGCATACTTGATTCTTCATATTTCAAAATCTTCCTCTTCCCTCTCACAGAATGGATAGAAGAATCTGAACTTGACTCTTCAAACTATTCAAGCAAAAAAAGAAATGGTCAAAAAACAAAAACAAAACGATGATAAAAAAATTTTTAAAAAAAAACATACATATAAATACCCAGATAACTGCACAAATATTTATAATAGCACAATCATAGGTTTATAGGTAAATAAAAAAAACATTAAAATCCGAGATTTAATTAACAGAAAAGCTAGAGCACGGTCTAGAATTACCAAATTCATTCAAGCAATTTAAGACCAAGAAGCCTCTGAGTGAGATCATGTAACAGTATTAGTTGCCACTATCAGCAGCAAGATTAGTCTAGTAATTTGTATGTTTTGATCTGATTTTCATATTTACTTTCAGCACAACAGAGTGGTAGAAAGTATATATTACCTGAAGGTATTTAGATCATATGTTTAAATTCTGGTTTCTTTAACGGCAAAAACTAAACTTAGCTTTCCCAACTACCACTTCATTCATTGATTTATCTCAGACACAAAATTAGTAAATTTTATTGGCCAAAAATATGTTTGCTCTGTTCTGTTGCCTGTGGTAAATCAAATCTCAGAAGCAGCAATTAACGCAATCACAATTGCAGTGTGCAAGAAATTTTATTATGGAACGTTTCATTCGATCGCCAAATAATGTTTAATGGTTTGAACAGTATCTAGAATATCGGCTATCGCTATACATTTGTAGAAAGCAGAGAAAAGCTAATTATACCAACATTTTAATCAGAAACAGGTTTTAACTCTGAAAAAGATGATGGAGAGGTAAGCCGAAAATAGTAAATTGTATTCATACCTCCATCCTAATTAATCCTGATAAAGGAGGATCCTGAAAACAATATCTAGTACCAGATCTTCGTTCTTGCTTTGAAGCTCTTTTAAATGGTTTCGACTTTGATTTGTGAGAATTACCTTCAGTTTTACCAAACTTAGGCAACCAATTCTGAAACAATAATTACAGAAAAGATAAACATTTAGTGTCAGGTCATCGAATACTAATCATATACTATCAAATGAAAGTGCAAATATATATATATATATATATATTTTTTGGACTTCCTTTTTTTTTTTCCTTCATTTTTTTAAATATTAAATAAATGTAAACTAGACCCATCCCTAACCTAATGTCTGCGGTATAGAATCCCAAACGTCTTGTACATCCCAAGAGGTCTTACCCAAGCTTCAAAATCTCAGTTACTCAAAATTCATTGGAGCTAACTAAATCTAATTTATTCGAAGATCATGACAATGAAACCTAGCCCTCCAATCAAAAAAATCTCAAGAATCACTAGAAATCTCAATGAAAGAAATTCAGAAAATGGAAAACCACTTACAGACGATATGTTTACTTCTTTAGAATGCGCGGTAGCCCATACATGGTCTTCATAGCATGTTTACATTATTCATTGTATTTATATAGTGATTAAGTTGAGTTAATAGAATATTCAAACCAAAACATCCAGAGGACCAAGACACATTTTCATTGAAACAGAAAAGGCTTGCTCACCTGCATTGAACCTAGAAGCCCTGTGATATACTTAGAAAGAGGCATATCTTGTCTAATTAAATTAAGACTATCACATAAGATAAACAGAAACCTAATTGGGGCTTCCTATAAGCCTTAAATACTTAACAGCTTTAAGGAGCATCCGGTAGGGTATTTTAAGTAACCCAGCTAAAACTTATAGCTTTGGTGTATAATCATGAACTCCTTTTTAGTTTTTAAATCAAGATTGTCCCTTTGACATCAATTGATTGGCATGTTAATTTACAATTCACTGCAGTAACTTATTCAATCTAATGGTTGTTTCTTCTATGCACACAAGAGATACACGTCAACCTTCAAGTTAATTGTTTAATGACATTACCCTCAAATTATTCCATTTAAGAATCCATAATGCCACGCCATCATTGAAAGTTCTAGCTGACTACAACTGGAAGAAGCATCAATTATGTGTATGTGCACAAACATACAGAGTGAGAGAAGTTCATTTGACCATATAGTTACCTCATTCAACAGAAAGGAATCAGTCCAACCAGCATGCCCAGCATCTCCGCATCCCATATCAATTTCTTCGTTCTTAGAGTCGACACCAGGGTAGAACCTGTCAGAAACTTCATGTTTCTTAGTGACAAGTGGGATTTCCAGCAACAGAGGCCCTATCTCTTGTCCACTGCACAGAATCAATACCTACAAGTTTAAGTCTTGGATCATAATTCATAAGTGAAATTGTAAGCCATATAAGATTAAGAAACAGTGACAAGAAGCTCAATGGAATTAAGCATAAGTACTAACCAAATGGTCAGTATAATAAGTTGAAATGAACAGTGTAAACCATTCACTCATGTCACTGTAGAAACTAAGATATATGCACCCAAAGACTTTATCATCAAGGTAAGGTGATCAACTGAAGGATTCAAATGATGATGAATCAAGCAACCAACAAATTCCACACTGGGTAGTGTCTATACCACCTGTCAATCAATTTTCTTCATCAAAGTACTTAAAAGCAATTATTTTGCCACTGATGCATTATGTATGCAGATGACTACATACCATATTACAATACTTACGAACAAGCAAATGAGATTCAACAGAATTGTTAAACTAATCTTAAAAAATCATTCTTGAGAAATCCAATAAGACCTTCAACTAAACTAAATCAAAGATTGTTATACCAAAAGATATAACAAACTAACAGAAAGTTGACACTCATGAAATATACATCAAATTTCACGCAACTGAATTGAAATTAGAGCATTAATGTTACCTTTGTAACACATAAGGATGCTCCGGAAGACGTTTCCGGTGCTTTATGCAATCTTCCACCCACCGATGATTAACTATAATCATTCTAAACTTCTTAGCAAGATTGTATTTTTTTCCTTCAAATTTCCAACACACCTAATCACCCAATCCAAAACCAGTCATAAACATAATCATCCTAGTTTTCTGAAAAAAAAAAAACACTCTCCAACAAATTATAAATATCAAATAAGCATACAAAAATCATAAATCAAAGTGAAAGCATACCAAGTGTGTAGTTGATCTAGACATCGCGCCGACATAACTAGCACCGGCATGAGAAATGAGCTTGATGAGATTGAACCGCTCCGATCCGTGATAACCGCTCACTGTCGCCACCACCGATTCCATGCCTTCAATGGACCAATCTGTACATCAATCCATATAAAAAGTCAAAATTGAATTGCTTTTCACTGTAATTGTGTAATTGATACAGAGAATAAAGACCTACGGTCGGATTGGTTGAGGCGAGTGGAGAGTGAATCGGCTTCCATTGGAGAACGAAATGCCGGGAACTCAAAAAGATTTTGAATTCTTTTCGGGGGGAAATGAGCGCCACGGTTTATTTATTTATTTTTTAAGTTTACGGTTTGTAACTCGGACCGGAGAGGCTACCGGTTGATGGCTTTTATTATTATTTCGAAGGATTTTATCATGAATCTCTTCCTATATTTGTGATATACGATATACTTACTTCACTCTATATTATATTGACCGTAAATTGATTAACATAATAATTATTTACTTATATAAAATAAATAAATTAAGAGTAAAATTATTTTTTAATTAGTTAATATTTAATAAAAATATTCTACCAAATGTTAAGAATTTTATATTATAATACAAAAATTTTAAAAAAAAATTTGTGTCGATATTGCCAACTATACTATTAAGAATAATTGTTACATTAGTATTATATTATAAAATAAAAAATTAACGATATATTTTGTTACAATGTGTGTACAAATGAACAAAGTATATCATAATTTTATCAGACAATTTGAATATTTATACAATTAAAAATATATTTAAATTTGTGTTACTTATTTTTTACAAATTAAAAATTTATTGAAAATAATACGCTAATTGAGGTCATTGTAAAAGATCTCACTCGCAAGTAACTTGTTAATTTGTCATAAATAAGTAACAATAATATAAATATATTATCAATTATTTAAATATTTAAATTGTATAAAAAAAATTATTAATTTGTGCACACATTAAAAAATTTATATGATCAATTTTTCGTTTTATTTTGTAATACCAATATTACGATTAATTTTAATTGTATGATTAACAATGTTGATATAAAATTTTTTTCAAAATTTCACGTTATAATTTGAAATTCTCAATTTTTTATAAATATTATTACCTAAATACTGAGAATTTTAATGTTTGATCAATAATATCTAATAAATATTGATAATCTCAATATTTAGTCAAATAATTTTATCAAATATTGAAAATCTTAACATTTAATAAAAAATTTTGATCAAATATCGATATTCTTAAATGTTATTGGTCCAATATTGTAAAGAGAATATTTTAATTCAAAAATTAATTTTTTAAGCTAAAATTAAATTTTATTTTTTGGTTGGACATAAATAAATTTAGGCTTTTGAAATTGACTTTTTTATCCAAAAAAATAATAAAAAAAAAACCCTTAAATTACTATCTATCCAACTAAACATTAATTACTAAAGAAAAATGGTATAACAGTTAAGTTATAATTTTATTTCAAAATTACAACTTAAATATAAATAACCATTCTCAACGGCTCATTCTTATTTCATTGTACAATACTTCACTATATAGCTCTCTCATTTTTATCTTAATTTCTTAGACCCAAAAAATTGAGAACTGCTCTGTAAATTTGTAACAGAGACAATTCTTGGTGATGTAGACCACATCTTTATCTCAACAACCAGCATCCTGAAATCTGAAAATTAGAGCCCACACTTCAGTTTTAACATAATCTGTTCTCATTAAGTTTTCAGAACGTAAATCAAGAACAATGGCAATTAGCCAACGATGTTCTCCCATTTTATGTGCTTTCCTATTTTAGACATCCACTCCCATGGTAGCAACCATTGCCGGACTGCCGATAAATTTCTCCTCAAATATAAATGCAAAACAGAAGCACCAATAAATTGTCAAAATGGATTGGTAAGTGATTCAGTGAAACATGAGGTATCAGTACTGTCCAAAAGTAGCAGCAGCAGCAGTCTACTTCCCTTGAATGCTTTCCGAAGATGGTGATATTTTTCTTGTAATCACGAACTCTCATTAAGATAACGTTGCATACTAAAGAAATCCGTGAGATGTCCCATGCTCATCTCCGAGCAGGGTTTCCACTACGAGGTGGTGGCTCGTACCTGCTTCCAGATTGGACAGTTGGTGGAGTTGCAGACCCATAAGGCACATTGTTCAGAGGTGCTGCTACTTGTCCATGCGACTCAGTGCCACCTCTGGCCGCTCCATTATTAACTTTTCCTCTTGATGGATCATAAACAGGTCCTCTTTGCATATCATACCCTTGCCCTCTCTGTACATCGTAACTGGGTCCTCTTTGCTGATTGTAAATAGGTCCTCTTTGTGTATTGAAGCCAGATCCTCTATGTACATCATAGCCAGGAACTCGTTGTGTGTCATAACCCGGACCCCTCTGCATGTCATAACCAGGCCCCCTCGGTGCATCAAAACCAGGTCCTCTCTGTGTATCATAACCAGGTCCTCTATGTGCATCGTAGTTGGGCCCTCTGGGTGGATCGTAATTAGGACCTTTTTGTGCATCATAATAAGGGCCTTTTTGCGCATCGTAATTTGGAACTTTCCGTGCATAATTGGGACCTTTGGATGCATCAAAAACGGGTACTTTGGACGCCTCATGACCAAGTGCTCTTGGTACGTCGAAACCAGCCCTCATAGGAGTCTCGGATAGAGCTCCAACATGAGTGCTGGCACTTGTATTAGTCCCAGCACCAGCACCAGCACCAGTAGCAGCAGAAGGGAGAGGGCCATGTCCCTACAACACAAGTACAAAGAGAGGCATCAGTGTCATAGCATTTTAAAAATAATAGAATTTTCTTCTTTTAGTCTATATTATTGAAACTTCCCTTCCAGCAGATTCTGCCAGGATTTCAATTGGCCTTCATGTTTAGTTACAGTAAAACTACACAATATTAGCATCAAAAGTCTGGATCTGTAATTTCTTTCATCTAGTCTGTCATTCAATCTTCTTCTGCTCTTTTTGTTCACTTCATAATATTCTTCGTTATAAATTATGGTGTTTTCTAAAAGCTTTCTTTTTTTTTTTTAATAGAAAAAGGGTCTTTGACTTAATTTTCTTGAAAAAAGAATTTCAATATCAAATCTTGAACTTGTGAACACAAGCGATTTGGTTCAAGTCTTGAAAGCACCTACTTTACACCAAAAGGAAAAGCCAAAAAAAAAAAAAAAATTCTACAAAGGTACAACAGTATCAAAAATGTCACTCCCAGAGTCACGCTTCAGCAGAACCATCCTATGAAACTGGATTTAAAGTTGAATTAAAGAAAATACACATAGTTGAAACCAACAAGGAAGCTAGGCTATATAGCTATTAGCAAATAACTTGGTTGTCAGTCACATGAATACAATTTGGCAATTGTGGATTTTGTCCAAGATTAACAATCAGGAAGGAAGAGAATGAACCAGGGTAGGTAAAACCAATTGAGGAAGATAACACACCTGGGGAACACCATAACCATCTTCATAAGCATTTTGTGCCACAGGACGCCCAGAAGTCTCATTCTCACTGTTTCCAGTTGCACCACCATAAGATCCACCTGCATTTGTTTGCCAATATGATACATCAGTAACATACAAGAAACCAAGAAGCAAAAAGCGCTCCAAAAGGGAAGAAATGAAGAAATGGTAAGAATACCAGTTCTTCTGTCCATATTAGCAGCATTTGTCAACTCTGCTCGAAGCTTTTCCACCTCCCTTGTCATGATAATATAGTTCTTCTCCATCACTTGAAGTGATTCTAGATGATCATTATAAAATTTCTTCTCATATTCGTAAGTAGCCCTGCATGAGCAAACCAATGGAAGGTCATTGCATTTTCAAAACTAGAAACCTATTAGGAGGGAAATAATACAATATGCATGGTTTAAGTGACTCCAAGCAAATATATATATATATATATATATCAGCAATAAAACTTTTACAGAACCAGGGAAGTTCACAAAGTAATGTCTTAGAGCAAAGTTGTCTGCAAGAAATTCTACAGTCCAAGCGAAAATAAGCTTTAAACTCATTTCCAGTTCAATAACTTCCAATAGAAGACAAGACACTGTCTAAAATGCTACAAGAAATAATTAAAGGATGTCTGAAAAATGAACATTTCGTCAAATCCACATGGTCGGCCAAGTAACAAGAATTAGCATTCATCTTCACTATGCCAGATATTTCAAATCAATTTCTCTTAAAGTTGCTTCTATAACACCATAACAGGAATTCAAATTACACCTGCAATGATGATATTCTTGTCTGAGGCTCTCGAGTTCAGCCATCAGAGCTGGTATCTGCTGCACATCTGTGTGGGTCCTCTGAAGATCCTGAGTCATTTGATGTACTTTGGCAATAAGTTCCTCCCTTGCTACAACCAAGTTCTGAGCTTCTGTCCTTGCTTGCTGCAATTCTAACTTGACAGGCTCTGCAGTTTGTAGTTCAGCTTCCATCTTGGCAATCTTGTCTGTAAGGTTCCTCATCTGATGCTCTCTCTCAGACTTCATAACTCCTATTTGACCATGCAATATTTGCAACTCATGCTGCGCGGCAGCAAGTTCCTGTCTCAGAGTCCCATGGGTAGCAGCAAGCCTCTGATTCTCTGTGCAAAGCTTCTGCATCTCCACATGCTGTGCTGCAATCTTCTGTTCCATAACTTCAGGAGGAGGCAACATTTCAAAAGGAGGAAAGCTACCTGGCATTGGGGGGCCCATTCCAGGGCCAAATGGCTCAGGATGCATTATACCAGGGCCAGGAAGAGGACGCCTTAGATGAGGAGGTGGCATTCGACCTTTGCTACCCATTTCAATTACTCAGTTATAACCTGCTCCAAGAACAGAAATAGACGCGTTACGACAACATGGTTTGTAAAGCATCAACTTGAAAACTATGTTGTGAATGCAGTAATTACCAACTAAATGGAAGGGCAGCTGAAAAATCTAAGAAGCTTGGGAAGTTCTAACAGCACTGTATGGTGACAAATTATACTCAAATACAGTAGACAATAGACCAAAATGACAGTAAATTATCAATACTAAGAGTACATTTTGCATGGTCACAACATCAATAGTCTACTAAATAAATGAAGCATCTGATTATCAAGCTGGAAAAACAAAAACCACAGATATTCAAAGACCGGCTATCGGGCAAGAAAATGCATATTATTAAATAATTGCAATAGACCCATTTGCCATTTTTCTAGAATATTGTAATAATATTCAGCAAGATTATCAATATTAAAAAAAAAAAAAAATCAAACAAACTATACGAGCAAACCAATTTATCAGTTCAAACAGACAAGAACATGAAAAAGAGAAAACGGAATTAGAAAACGACGATATGGTGGAATTACAGATTTATAAATAAACATTAAGGAAGATAATATTTGTAAATGTCTCTGAGATAACCCTAATTAAAGGGTTAGAAGCAGATTCGGTGAAAAATGAAAGAAAAAAAAAAGAGAGAAAATATGCAACGACGTCGTTTCTTCTCACCTGAATGGAAAAGGCAATAGAAACCGTCGGTGAATTATGGAATAGCAGAGACTATCGCCGGCGATAGAGGGCGTGGGCG
>JAXCLQ010071502.1:0-11958 GCA_035584115.1 Cedrela odorata
TGGGTTGAGACTTGATATCGAAGAAGAATGGCAGGTAGTTATAGCGAAGAGGAAGATGATTAATTCTTTGATACCCGTGAAGAGATCTCTAATGTGTCTGATCGTGATTCAGATTGGTCTGAGGGCTGTAGTTCTAATATTGATGAATATAGAGGATTCGAAGAATGCATCATGTGATAGAAATTATAAGGAGTTATTGGCACTATTGACTTCAGTTGCATTTTGTCATACCCTTGGACTTCTCATGTTCAATATATCATTTACCGCTATTGCTGTATCTTTTACCTACACTATTAAAGGTATAGTGCAAAAGAATCTTATTAACGCTTATTTTATAGACATTTGCCAAGGAGTTTACTTACTTATTGTTGGGTTCTTATGTTTCAACTATAGGGAAGCAAATGCAAGAAGTTTTGTTTATTAAGAACATGTGAGTTTAAATATGTAATTCTTGCCTTTTGAACTTCATTTTTGTTCACCAATGTTGTTTTGATGTGTAAGCATTGATTGATTTTATTATGAACCATGTTAACCATGTGTGATATTGTTTGGTGTTTTTAGCTCCATATAGGTAGTTATTTGGCCCTTTCTTTATACAGTATAGTAGTATATATATTTCGTTGGAGTGCTGTGATTACAATTATGATTAATCCACTTTTATTGTTCTTGTGTGTTAAAAAATCTGCTAAAAATTTGCAGATATCCGTGTGGATTTAGTAAATCTTAGGTACCCATTTAAGCAAAGTTAGTAATAAAATATCAAACTCGTTACGGGTTTGGTATGGGTATAATATTGATTTTTTTTTTGTGGATACGGATGCGGGTTTGGAGATATTCGTCCCAAACTCGATTCGCTGCCATCCCTAATTGTGTTCAGAATTTATTTAAGCTAGGGATGATATTACTCTAAGATAACTAATAAATATTACCTCTCGAGAACTTTTTCGCTCTTGTAGGTCTTGCTCAAGGCTTATTCGAGTTGATGATGATATTACCTCGGGGTAAATGAGAGAGAAAGACGTTTGGGAACTATGCTACCCATACTTGGGTTTTTGGATAATATTACCCCTAAACGTTTGGAGAACTTAACTATATAGAAACCATTCTTGCTCTTGTACGACCTGAGGTCATGCTTAGAGTTGAGCCATGAATGATATTACTTCAGAAGTAAATAAAAAGTAGAAATTTAAGAACTAGGTTACTCATGTTTGGGCTTTGAGAGGATATTATCCCGAGATGTTTGAGAAGTTAACTGTCTAGAAACAATTCTTGCTCTTGTACGTCTTGAGGTCGTGTTCATGGCTTATTCGAGCCATGGATAATATTACTCCAAAGGTATATAAGAAGTGAACATCTAGGAATCAGGTTACCCATGCTGGGGTTTTGAGAGGATATTACCCTAAAATGTTTGAGAAGTTAACTGTCTGGAAACCGTTCTTACTCTTATAAGTTCTGAGGTCGTGCTCAGGGTTTATTCGAGTCATGGATGGTATTTCAAACTTTATACTTTTGTCATTGTCTTGACTTAGAGTCATTCGCTCATTTCATACATTTTTTTCTAGGAGTTTTTAGTTAAAAAAAATAATGACTTTATTGATTTTCAAGGAAAAAAATGTAACAAATCATTTATGGTTTTAAGGAAGATACAACTTCAATCGTTCAGCATTCCACGATTTTCTGACCTTATTTCCGTTAGAGGATTCTACTTGTAGATTCCAGGTCTCAAGATCTGGGTGACCTTATATGGTCCTTCCCAATTTACTATGAGAATACCTTCTTTTGGTACTTTGGTGTTTAGGGTAGCTTGTCTTAAGACCTAATCTCCCACTTTCGAAGTATAATGTCGAACGTGTTTGTTATAGTATCTAGCCACTCTTTATTGGTAGGCTGTTGCCTTTATCATTACCTAATCCATTTTTTCTTCAAGTAAATCTAACTCCAAGCACAAGCTCTAATCATTAGATGCCTTATCATATTTGCTAACCCGAAAAGTTGGTATGTCAATCTCAATGGGAATTATCACCTCACATCCGAAAGCTAGACTATAGGGAGTTTCTCCTGTGGCCACATTTGGGTAATTTTGTATGCTCAAAAGACCTCGGGAAGCTTGTCAATCCATGCACCTTTGTGTTCTTTAAGCTTATTCTTGAGTGCATTTTTGATAACCTTGTTGGCAGCTTGCACTTGCCCATTGGCTCTTGAATGAGTAGGTGTTACAAATTTTAGATCAATTGAGAAATCCGAGCAAAATTTCCTGAAATCCGAGTTGTCAAATTACTTTTCGTTGTCTGTGATCAGCACTTGAGGTATCTCGAACCAATATATAATATTTTGCTTGACAAATGTGGTGACCTTCTCAATGATGATGGTTAATGGTTCAGCTTCTACCCACTTGGTGAAGTAGTCTATCATCACTATAACGTATTTCGTGTTAGCTTGTGCGGGCTGTAAGGGTTTAATGAGATTTAATCCCCATTGGATGAATGGCCATGGGCTCGATAGAGACGTCAAATTTTCAAAAGGTTGGCTCAGAATATTGTCATATGCTTGACATTCGTGGCAAGTCTTTGCTGCTTGAGCTACATCTTGTGAGAGTGTCGGCCAGTAATACCCTTGTCAATAGATCTTGTATGTCATGGATCTAGCTCCCCCATATCTATTGCATACTTCACAGTAGATTTCTTCTTAAATTCAAGCCGCTTCTTTAGGTCTGAGACATTTGAGATATAGGGTGCTATAACCTCATTTATACAATTCTCCATCAATAATAGTGTATCTTTCTAACTTGTTTTTTATCTTCCTTGCCTCATCCTTGTTACTTGGGAGCTTTCCTTCCTGGATGTAAGACCTTATCTCTTCAATCCATGAGGAGGGAGAGTCAAGCTGAGCTATGCAAGGCGGATCAGCTTTCATCCGTGCTCTTTTTTTCCAGTACTTTAATTGGGACTGAGGCTATAATACTTTCTTTAAAGGTAGAGACCAATTTTGCTAGCATGTCTGTCCTAAAGTTTTCTGACCTAGGGATCTGTTTTATTGTAACAGTCTTTAGAGAGTTCATGATTGCCTAGCTTTTTCCAAATAAGCTTGCATGTTGCTCTCCCAAGCCTGGAACTATCCATCAATTTTGCTAGTGGTGGCTAATGGGCCTAACCCGGCGAGTTTGGGCTGAGGGTCAAAGGTCCGACTTGGATTTTGGACTCGAAACAGACCCGGACCGAGTGAACAGTACCAAGGGCTAGTTCAGGCTTAGGTTTTGACGAGCCAGGTTAGGCCGATTCACGAGCTAGGTTAGGCTAGTTCATAGGCCAACCTAGCCAGATAGACACCACTATAATGGGCCTAACCCCGTTGGGTTCAAGTTGGGCTACTGAATTTTGGACTCAAAAACTGCTTGGCATGGATTTTGATAGGCCGGGTTGGGCCGATTCATGGGCTTACCTGGCTCGATAGACACCACTAAATTTGGATAGCTATTTGTTGGGAATCATAGTGAATGTTGAAGTTTGTGATCCTCAATACTTGAGCCAACTTGATCTCTACAATCATAGCTTCATACTCCACTTCGTTGTTAGTAAACTTAAAGTTAAGTTTTAAGGAATACATTACCTTGATCCTGTTTGGACTTGCGAAGACAACACTAGCCCTTCTTTCTTATGCAATCAAGGCTCCATCAATAAAAAGACTCTAAATTGGCTTAGTCTTGCTTGAGATAGTTTAATCTTCTCATCTCGAATCAAGTCATTCTTCCCTGATTTGATAGACGAAGAAATACACAAATATTGACCTTGCAGCTACAAAGTCTGCCAGAGCCTATCCCTTTATTACTTTCCTGGGTTTATAGCTGATGTCATACTCGCTGAGCTCAATCGACTATTTCATTAACTAGCTCGAGAGGTTAGCACTACCACTTGGGTCGCTTAGAAATATGGTTGTAATTTTCTTACTGCCACTACCAGCGCTAATGTTAGCTTCTCAGACTGGGAATACCTTATCTCGGTGTCTAACAATGCTTTGTTGGTGTAGTAAATAGAGCGACGGATCTTTTTTACATTCTTCTTTACCAAATTGAACTCACTGAGTGGTCACTTATTGCTAGGTAAACGTACAACACATTTCCTACTTTAGGCTTATCAAGTGCGGTGGTGATGAGAGGTACCGTTTCAGTTCTTAGAAACTACTCTCGCACTCTTCAGTTCATTCGATTTTTTTCCCTTTTTTTCATGATCTGAAAGAAAGAGAAACACTTGTATATCGCCTTGAACATGAATCTACTTAACTCTACCAATCGCCTGTTCTTTGAGAATAGATGAGGACTTCAAATCTAATATGGCCTTGATCTTTTGTGGATTAGTTTCAATGCCACGTTCGCTGACAATATATACCAAGAACTTTCCAGCTCGGACTCCAAATGCGCACTTTTCAGGGTTCAATTTCATATTGTATCTTTTCAGATTGGAGAAAATTTCTTCCAAGTATCCTGGATGATCTCGGATTTTTAGAGATTTAGTAATCATATCATTCATGTAAACCTCTATAGTTTTTCCAATTAATGGTTTGAAAACCTGATTGATTAGCCTTTAGAAAGTAGCTCCTACGATCTTTAGTCCGAAAGACATTACCTTATAGTGTACAACTCTTGGTCAGTGATGAACGCGGTCTTTTCTTGATCTGGTTCGTGCATTCTGATTTGATTATACCTTGAGAACTCATCCATAAAGCTCAGCATTTCATACCCAACTGTTGAATCTACTAGTTGATCGATCTTAAGAAGTGGAAAACTATCTTTAGAGCATGTGAAGTCTACGTACATTCTCCACTTCCCTTTGACTTTCTTGACCATTACAATATTTGAGACTCATTCCAGGTAGTGCATGTTAGCCCAGTTGGCAACACCCAAGAGGGGGGTGAATTGAGTTTTAAAACTTTAGAATCTGAAAATGTATGTAGTGTAGTGTAATAAATAAAACAGTAGTAAAGAGAGAGAAAGACAAACATAGTTTATAGTGGTACTGCAAAGCTTGGCCTATGTCTACTCTCTCAGATACGGATCACTACCACCGAGGTTCTACTATCTCCTTGTCTTTGACAGGTTAAGTGAAACCCATTACAACTCCTGCTGAGGTAAAAGGAAACCGTACACTTACTTTCTCATGGGCGAAGAGAAACCCACAACAATCTTCTTTATTTCAGATGAAGATATACTCAATACAATATTAAAAATGTAGTTTGAATTTAGCTCTTACACCAGAATAGATATATCAATATGCTCTCACAAGAAAACTCTCTCACAACAAGATTAAAAAATTTACAATAGAGAAAGAAAATGTAACTATTCACGTTGAGAATGCTCTTTAAGAATTTCTTTTGATTTTGATCGCTTTGTTAGTTCTATTTCTGCTTCACTATGTTTCTTCTATTTATATTCTTCCTTTTGTTAAGACATTTAAGTCCAACGGCTTGATTTGGTACATTTAATGTTCGCCATAAATACTGCAGAAGTTACTGTTGAGCCTTAATTTCAAATGAAGTATCGATCCTTTTTGCTATGTATCGATCTTTTTGTGCGAATATTAAAACTGAGTTCCGAGTATCGATCTATTTGCCTTCACATATCGATCTGGTTCACTTCGTAAATAATTTTCAACTCTTTAAAATTAGTTTGTATCGATCTGCTTCACTTTAGGTATCGATCTGGTCTGCCTTGTAAATATTTTACAACTCTCTAAAATTGCATGTATCGATTTGCTTCACTTTAAGTATCGATCTGGTCTGCCTTGTAAATATTTTACAACTCTCTAGAATTGCATGTATCCATCCCTTTAGCTCAGGTATCAATCTGATTGACTTAATGATTTCATCTGAAGCTTTTGTCTTAACACATATTGATATTCTTCATTTTTGGTTTCGATCCACTTCAAGAGTATCGATTTGTTCTCCAATGTATTAATCCTTTAACTTGATGTATCAATTTCTTTCAATTTTTTGTATCGATCCTATTTGATCTTTTAAGACACTTTCACACAGATTTGTTAAGAATTTATTCTAAGCATATATATATATATATATATATATTTGTTTTTTTAATTCTTAAACAATATTAAGATCATTTTATGTTAACTTGACATTAAGAATAATACTTAGTTATCATCGAAAATAAATAAATACCATCAAGTCATCAATGTGATATCATTAGCACACTTACTTGATAAATTTAGTTTTCATTAGTTTATCCATCTCAGTATGCACTCCTTCTCTTTTCTCTATGTTGAATGGTCACCTCTTTTGTTTTGCCGGCTTGCATTGGGGATTGATTGCAAGCTAGTGAGAAATTACTCGATGGTCTATTCCTAGCATGTCTTCATGTGTCTATATGTTGTCCCAAAATATCTTTGAGTATCACTTTCTGGTCTTCCGAGAGTTGAGAGCTAATCTTGATTGTTTTATGATGAGTTTCTTGGTTCAGAATAACGGACTCAAACTCTTTTGTTAGATTTAACACAAATGGCTTGTCGTCTAGCTTGGCTTCATGACCCAACCTTTTCATCATCTGATTGTCTTATAAGTTTTTATCATTGGCTTTAAGAACTTCTGCCTAGAGACGTTTTGACAGGCAGTATGAGTTCTTTGAGGAGGTTGTGAAGCACGATTGAGCTTCTTTTTGACTCCCCTTGATGATTTCAATCTTTTCTCCTGCTTGGAATTTTAGTTTCAGATAGTGAATGCTCTCTACTGCCTTTGTAGTCTTAAGAAAATGTTTCATGAGAATCATTATATAGGGCATCTTGAGAATTCAACTATTATGGTCTTCTGGTATGACTTCTCTCCTATAGTGATATGTAGTTATACTATCCCTAGTGAGTAAACACATGATTCGCCAAAGCCAAAAAGGGCAACCTCAGAGGGTCTTAGCCTAAGGTCTTCGATTCCTAAAGAATATGAGGTTTTTTTAAAAATGATGTCTGCCGAGCTTCTTGTATCTACCAAGATTCGGCTGATCTGAACTGTTCCTACTGTCAACGTTATTATTAGAGCATCATTGTGCGGGTAGTGTACTCCTATTTCATCTTCATCTGTGAACATGATGAGCACCGAGGTAATTTTTTGCTTTTTCTCTACTCTGACATTCATGACATGAATGTCTAAGGTGGCATTTGATAGCAAGTGCTTTAAATAGTTCTTTTTTGCCTTATTCGATTTTCCTATTAATGTGGTTCTGCCTGAGATTACCATGGTCCGTTCCTTATGTGTCTTCCCATGCCTGACCCCTTGATCTGAAGTGCCAAGATCTTCGTTGTTGTTGGCTATGAAATCTAATAAATAATTATTTTGAATCAGCATTTCGACCTGACTCCTGAAGTCAAAACATTTATCTATTAGAAGTTTAGCACTTTGATGAAATTCACAGAATTTGTCTTTAGTGCTTCCTTTTGGATTGGTTTTCATAGGGCGCAGTTTTATTAATATAGTCCCTCGTCTCTTGAGCTCCCACCAAACTTGTGAGAGTAAGACGCTTAAGAGGGTAAAGGCTTGAGTCTCTTAGACATGAGTTACCCTTTTCTCCTCATTCATTCTCAACGAGTGATACACTCTTGAAGGAAATTCATCCCTTCTACTTATCGTTCTGTTATGTTTCTAAGTCTGTCCCTCTTTTCTATTAGAGTCTCGAGCATTTCTCCTATCATCGCGTCTTCTTATCTGATCCATCCTCGGGTTTCGCATCTCATTATGAGGTAATCATCTGAGGGCTTTTTCTTTCTTTAGCTTGAGGGCGACTTGTTCTTTGATTTCAATCTCATTCAATAGCTTTCTCCGAGCCGTTTCATAGGTAGTAACGGATGATTTTCGTATAGCGTACCACCTCGGTCTACTCGTAGACCTTTCATGAGACCTTCCAAAGTCAATGAGTGATGATAAACCCCCAATTTCATTACTTCGTCATGATATCTTTTAACAAAGTTTCTAAGGCTTTCACCTTCTCCTTACTTCATGAGCAATAACGAACTAGGAGTTATGAGATTAACAGTTGCCCCTCTGAACTCATTAGCAAACACCTTGTACAATTGCTTAAAGCTATGGATACTGTAGGGGGGTTAAGCTAGTGAACCACTTCCTTACTTGTCCCTCTAAAGTCAACAAGAACAAGTGACACATATGAGACTCATCTAACCCTTGGATCAACATCATCTGTTTAAAAAGATCCATATGTAGGGATAGATCAATTTTACTGTGAAATGGCTAATTTGCTGCATCTTAAACTTCCTAATAAGAATAAGACTTAGAATCTTTTGGGAAAAAAAGGGACTTAGAGTGTAATCCCACAAGTGGTGCAGGCTCATTCCCTCTTTTTTGCCCTTGTCTTTTTTGGCCTTTTAATTCCTCTACCAACTTTCTGACGCAAGCCTCTAGATTATCGACCTGATCGTTGTTTTCCCTAGACCTCCTTCTTTGAGGTAAACTTCGTAAAGAGTTTTATTTTTTTTTTATCTCTTTTCGCTGTTTCTGATTAAGAAACATCCTTATGTCCTTTGGACTAGAATTGTTATATAACCCATGCTTGCGAATAATTGTCGAATCATTATAAGAATATTTGAATTCTAGTTTAGGTTCACTGGTGAGTCTGAAGGCAGCATCTTCACCTTGTAACTCTCTAGGTGGATGATTGGAAACTTTCCTTTTCCCTTTTCAGCAGCTGTATATCTTCTCCTAGTGGTGTTTTGTAGGAGATTGACTTCACAGTTCTTGGAGTGTAAAGCATATGAGACACTACTTTCCATGGCCTCTACTAGTATAGGTGTCTCCAATTCCTAAAAATCGGATTAAAGCATTTTCTTCATTCTTGCCACTTCCTTAACCAGGGTCTGGATCTGCTTATCTCTTTTTGCATGTTGCTTTTCATTATCGACTAGCCTCTTAGCCAATTATGTAGTTTTTGTGGTTTCTTGATTAGAGAAAATTTTATATGGCGATGAAGCTTTTGAACGGTGATTTGCGCTTCTAAAGGTGGCGGTTGGCTATTGTTGTTCTAGTTAGTCACCGTTATCTCTTCAAGGGAATTATTATGAGGGTTTCCCCTTATTGCTACTCAATTTCTTATTACATAAGTTCCTAAAGTTGCCATGTTTTTTTTTAGCTGTTGTTCCTGACTTTTTATTCAGATTCCTACATATGGCGCCAGATGTTGATGTAGCAAAAATTCTTCTTTAGACTCCGTACACCAACAACAATCTTCTTCTTCTTTACTCAACTGCTTACTTAACATGCGATCATAATCGGAAGCTATGGGGATAAAAAGTTGGTCGTTTGACGAAAACTCTTTGATTCTTAAATCAGGGTTTTACTTGATAATGTGAGAGAGTTAAGGAGAATATAGGCTCTTAATACCAGTGTTTCACGATGAGTACATATTTGTCCTTAGCCTCATTTTATAGATGTTTATGTCTCTTAACTTTGGTAGAATTCTATAAAATTTGGAAATAAAGATCTCGTCACGCAAGGATGTAACATCCTTAAATCCAGATATGTTACTGGAAGGTGATAGAACCCACTATCACGCTAAACTTTTCTCTCTCCTTCTGTATGAATGCATACATAACTCTTATAACTCATTATATCATAATAAACCATACATGTATGGTATAAGAGCAATTTGTCTTACCATGAAACACAAATGTAATTTACTAATATTATACAGCCTCTAATGCATTATCATACATATTGCAATTTAAACACAACTCTAAAATATGATGTTGGCTATGCTATATATGACCATTTGTGCATGACAGACTCACATGCCCTAATGACTACAGTGTGCATCATTTTCTCTGTTTGTGTCTTTGTTGTACTGAAATCTCTCTTTTTCTTTTCTAACTATCAGTCTAACTTATAATTAAAAAAGTGAGGTATGAGTCTAAAATGACTAATGAGTGGATAGATACATGAAAATAAAACATGAGTATCAGAAAAATCCAATTTCTATTACAAAAAAATTCAAATCAAAGTTGAATTCAAAATCATGTCTAAAACTTTTGCTGTACTAAAATCAGTCTCGAAACAATGTCGTCATAAAATAGAAAGTGTTGTAATAACATTACTTTGAAAACTGTATCATCCGAAAACTATAAAACCAGTAGCTCTGATATCTTGGCCTGCAGTATCACAAACCACTAGAATATATCTCTAAGATATAGGATCACAAAGGCTTCAAATCTATAACTCTGGTATCTCGGCCCGCGATATCACATACAGCCAGAATACATCTCTGAGATAAGGAGTCGCAAAGGCCCCAAATCTGTAACTTTAATATCCTTGCCAATGGTATCTCACAAGGGCCCTAAATCTATAACTCTAGTATCCTGGCCCAGGATATTATAGACAGTAGGAATACATTTCTTGCTCTGTAGGTCAAAATTCTTTTTAAAATATAACACGTTCTAAAATCATGTTTTGAAACAAATTTCTGATCATATACTGAAATCATAAACCTAAATGGTTTTACAAAATCCAAGGATGGGTATTAAGACCATTTCCAAAATCCATGTCTTAAATCGTGAATTCAACATAAGTTCATATAAATCTTCATAGAATGTAAACGTACTTAAACATTTTAAAATGCTCATAAGTTCAAGAATCCACAGAATATTCATTCACAATCATTCTAAATTCGTAACAATAAAACTATTTTATAGTGCATAAAATAATAAGTTTTATAATATAGTGTAAAATGATGGAAAATACGTAAAGATCCACTCACTTATTTACACTTAATCAAGTCCAAGTCGTGATATCGTGGATGGTCGAACCGGTTGACAATCTACAAATACATATTTCGCGTTAAACTCATAAATGAATGAATATATTATACATGACCATTACACTCTAATAAGCAATTAAGGAGTTTTAGTTTTCTACGGGGTTTAGGCTGAAGTTACCAAATTCAAATGATCGTAATTCATTTTCTGATTTCTTTAAATAATTTTTTTTCATTACATAAGGAACAATTTTGCATTTTTGCTGGGATCAATTGACAATGAATTTTATGCCAAATTTTTATTATGTTTATCCCTTATAAGTTTAGTTTATGTGACTTTTTACGGATTCTAATTTCAAATCCAAATGTTTAAGTTATAAACAGATTTCTACACACGGCGCAGAATGAGACAATGTACAGTCCTAAAATAGGGCACTCACTTCCAATTTTTACTGGGAATTCATTTCTACATAAAATATTTTAATTTTTGGATATGTTATTCCTTTATGTATCTAGTTTTTATAAAATTTTACAACATTAAAATCGGATGTCAAGAATACTATTCTATTTTTGAGTTTTCCACTTATTGCTCAGAATTTTTAACAACCTGAAATATAATAAAGGGCAGCCAAGTTTCTAAAATTTCTATGAACTTATCTTATTATGAAAAATCTTGATTTTTTACTATATTGCTTGTTATCGTATTTAGTTTCCTTATAATTTTACAGTTTATAAATTGAAGGTCTATCATTCATTTTATAAATAAAACACTGAGTTTAAGTCAAAAATTCCGGAAAGCATAGCACCACCCTGGTCAATCAAATTTAGTGAGATAACTAAAACCACTTTTAAAATAGCATAATGCTCTTGTACAATATTCATTTAATCATTTTATTTTTTGCTAATTAACATTTATCATATTCTCTGTTAAAAAGAAGACAGGCAGCTACAATACCAAACATTTGTATAATGTATGCTTTTTATTCAACGCCCAAAGAAGTACAATTTACTTTAATTTAACATCAACTATCTGGTTGACTAAAGGGAAGAGAAGGAAGACTTCCTATTCACAGGCAAAGTAAGAAAATTTTTCCATTAATTCGCTCTATGTATTTACTAAAGCAAGGCCCTCCTTTCACCGGTAATAACTTCATTCAATGTCAAATACCAATAGACCAACTAAGAATAAGAGCAAAACATTAATAACCAAA
>JAXCLQ010071505.1:0-11951 GCA_035584115.1 Cedrela odorata
ATAATAAGACCAGATTAAGGTCATTTCTGGCCTCCTTTTACCATTCAAACAGAAGAAAGAGCAGCTCATTTTGTGTCGCAGTTTTACTGAAAAACATGCAAGGAAGAATAACAGTAGTCACCAATGTCTCTGATTTTACTCTCTCAAACATTACATTAGTAACATACAGGACAAACTCATTTTAACGGTACCTCAACTGCCAGCAGGTTAGAGGTTTTCAAGCATCTTCTTCCGATCATAGAAAAATATTCTCTTGATGCTCACTGTCTTTCTCCATTTCATTCTTTTACTCAATTGTTCGGAACAGGTGATATCATCTGCGTGTCCAGTTTTATTTGCTGGTACAATCTCCATTTAAGAGAGGCGGATTGTCCTTTACTTCCAACTCTTTCACGGCCAAATTTGTGTCATCACCTTCAGCACCAGAAACTTGGTTGGAATTCCCATTAGCAAATCCATCCTCTTTTGCAGTTTCTTGGACAATGCTTTCTTCTTTGTTACAGGCATCCTCCGGATTACTTGCTGCATAATCACCAGCCACCCCATCAACAGATTGATCAGAGCTCTTACCTGGTAATGTCCCCTCAGTAGAAGAAGGTACCATGTCAGATAAGCTTGCATCCATGCCGGTTGCTGTATGTTCCTTTCCTGAATCAACATCCATGTGGGAAGTTTGTTGGCCTGGTATTTCATCACAAGGCGGGTCAACTGGCATCGAGCTTCCAAGTTCCTCCGAAGGTAAGGATTTGGCAGCTTTTGAAATTTGCTCAGCAGCTTGATTTGCCGCAGCCTGAGCATCGGCCAACTCAAGAGCACGTTTCTCTGCAGCAATTTCTTCTTGCTTTTGTGCCTGTACTCTGTGTTCATCCATGAGGTGGCTTATCCTTTCCAGCTTAGTTGAAAGATCTCCATAGTGCTGTTGTAGCGTTCGCTCAAGCTCCTTTTGTTTCTGAACTTCTTCCCACAGACCATTTATTCTGTTTGATGATGCCAACTGCTCTTGCTTGTGCAAAGCCTGGAAGCACTCAAGTTCTGTTCCGGCAGTCTCCATCTGTTTGACAGTTGATTGAATTTGATTCCGAAGATTTTCAGCCCGTTTCTGGTCATTCAAAATGCCAATCCTTTAGTACTCTTTAACCTCAGATTTTAAACAATAGCAATGGACAATTTTAGACATCTTTTTTTATATTAATAAAAGCAAAAGGATTGGGAGATACATAAGCGGACTAAATATCCATGAATATAAACAAAAAGATTGGAACCATTGTACTCAAAAGTTCATCCTCAAAAACCTATTTGCGAACATCAACCTAAACTATCCAAAACCAAAAATAGATAGCTTATTGTTGGCTTAGTCCACAATCTACGAAAACTATTTAAGATCAGTACACTGACTGCAGATACCACTATTCCTCAAGCCGTGGTATGGTTCGGCTATTACAAACTAAAGGAGCTATAAATTTGTCAACGATCAGAACTCAGAGTGTCAACAATAACAATTCAAGGATTCGATTTTCATTGATAAAAATTATTGCTGGTCAAAATCCTATAATCCTTATGATCCAATCCGACCACCTATGCTGATCTTCCATTATTAAGATAGATAGTGTTATTAATTCCTTCAGATAGCAATCCCCATCATCCGTTGAATTTGAAAAGTTAGTATCTTCAGACCCTATGGCACAGAGACACAGAAGCAACTAGCTTAACTCAATTTATTTCTCTTCAAATACAAATAATATAGATCAGTAAACAGCTATACGCCTATTTAGCATTTAAATTTGAAAAGAACATTAAGCAATAACAAGGCTTTACACATTAACCATATCTCCTTTTGCATGCACACAATCTATAATAAACTGCCTTTGGTTTGCTATTCATACAAAAAATAAATTCTCAAAGAAAATAGATTAATCCATTTGAAGCAATCACAACCAAATTAGTAGAAGAAATAACAAAGGGAAATGATCAGCAGGTATACCACAGCATACCTCATAACCTTGTGTGAGAAGTTTGACCTTCTTCTCAAGGAGTAAAGCCTTCTCCTTATCATCGTCCATCTTCTTTTTCACAATCTCAAAGTCACTCTGCAAGGCTGCAAGTTTCTCCATGTTTCCAGCAACACTTGAGAGACCATAAGCATTACGGGTAGGGAAGTACATGAGATCATTTACACAAGTATTGTGTGCTTCCACAAATCCATCAAGTGATTCATTTTCGTGCCCCATTGCCACACGAAGATACTGAGCTTCTTCTTTTATCAAATTATCTGCCTGCAAACACCGCATAAAATAAAGCCATATCCATCAGGTATAGTGAATTAACAACCAAGAAAGTATAATCATTTGCAATCTTATGTTCTTTCTATTAGAAAGCAATGGATATATTAACAAACAGATGCAGCTAAACTTTATACACTTTAGAATTAATAATATAAAAATATATATAAACAGTGAGTTTTAAGAAAGCAAGGACTTGTTTTGAACGAGAAAAAGCAGCTTGTTTGAGATAAACCAGCATCATCTATAACCAAACAATATCTAACCTAAAAAACAGAAGATAATATTTGTTGGAATAGTGTTACCTTCCGAATCAAAATACTAAAGCTCATTTATAGAAACAATAAATTCAGCGCAATTGGTAAATCTAGTCAGCCTTTACTTTCTTTTGGGCCCATAAGGAGGCCCATCAAGCAGGTACATTTCTACCATCCCTTAAATGCCCCTCTTCAAGTGAAAGCAAGATTAGCTAATGGGTCCTGTTAAGCATTGACAAGAGTGTTGCTTAAACAATAATAATAAAAGCTGAGGAGTTATTGAGAGGGAAACTCTATCAGCTTCAATGAGTTTTCTCCCATTCAGGTTATTCTATGTATGCACCTAACATGTGGACGAAAAATTGCATGCAATAATTCAACACTCAAATTTAGTATTTTTCCCAATTGGAAAAAAAAAAACATAACATCAGCAATTACGTGTACGTGTTAACTAATCACCACAAGCTACCAAAAAAGATATATCACAAAAACAGAAAGAAAAAAGTACTCTGAAGCCCTTCAAGCTTTCCCCTTTTCTAAGAACATGGTTTTCTAGCTGTGTTTTATGCATGTCCAAGAATATCCAAAAAGAATCTGGCACATGCCAAATTCAAAATTTCAGAACTTAGGTAGAAGTAGAATTGGTGCCATGTCAAACCATACAGGACAAATTTCAATTCCAAATTAACAATTAACTTTAAATATAGACTGTAACAATGACTAGATGAAAAGAAAAAAAATGATAAAAAGCATGCTAATGGAAGACATTATTCAACACAAACCTCCTGCAGCTCATCTTCTTCAAAATCCTCAATTACAGGAATGGGGGCAGCAAATCCATTAGCAGACCGCTTGTTTCCCTTCTTTTTCTTCTCCACTTTTTCATCAAGTGGGTACTTTGCATTGTCATGTTCCAGTAAGGTTAGAAGTTCTTTTCTTATAATTTCATCAGCCTGCTCAATAGAAGTAGGAGGAACAAAGGAACTCTTGTCTCCATCAGCCCTCAGCAAAGAATTTCTAATTAGTTCCAATGAAGCAACAGGGGGTCTAGGAAGCTCTCTCTGCAGCACTTTTGATCTCTTCCTTAGCAATGCCTGCTGCCTTGCTTCTTCCTCGGCCTTTTCTCTAGCTAACCTATCAGACATATCTTCTTCAATCTTCTCCTCTGGCTCTTCATTTTCTTCCGGAGGTGGTTGGATTACTATCTGGTATTCATTCTTGGGCTGTGGAAGAGTACTCAGACCAGAACGTAAGTTTTTTCTCAAATCAGCTTGTCTTCGTTGTTCAAGTTTTGCACTATCATGCATATCCATGTCTTCATTAATGCGGAGCTCATCCCTTATGGGAGTTCCTTTTGGGGTCACACCAAAAGAAGAGCCATCCCTTGATGGTGTCATGCCAATTCTTGGAGTAAGAGCCACACCACCAGGTGTTGCTGAAGGCGTCAGCATTGGATTTGGAGTTTGGATATCCCTTTTCTTAGGAGTGACCCCTGAAAAATCCGAAGGGTGCAACTCTGGATTATCACCTCCCAGTAAGGGTGTCTGAGACTCTCTCAACCTGGCCAGGTTTTCAGCTTCCATCATGATAGCATCACCCTTACCAGTTGGTGTTCTTTGTGGAGTTCGTAATGGTGTCATTCCTTGCTGTGGTGTCTGGGCATAATTTGCAAGAAGAGCACGAGTTGCACCACTTCCTTCCGTCAGTTCCTCATTACCTGCAAGAAGATCACTAGCATAACCCATTTTTGCAATTTCATCCAATTCACGATCTGAAATCTGAGGTGCAGGAAGCATCAATTTTGACCTCTTCCTAACTGTTTCTGGATCATTCATCTTGTTTGCCTGCAGTATAGCTGATGGAGCATCCTGCCTTTGTGCAATTTTATTCTTTGCAACATCTTGTCTTCTTAACTGAGCTTCTACATCAATCCTTCTCTTCCCTTCAAGTTCTTCAATAGTTGTTGGGAATTTAACTTGTTCCACGGGCCTATCTTCATCAGCAACATCAAAAAATCCCGGAGGAGGCTTCTTCTCAAAGGGGATCTCTGAATTATAGTCAATTCCCTTTCTTTTCCTCTTCCTTTGCCTAGTATCAATTCCAGCAGCTTTAAGTTCTCTCCTTTTCTGTAAAGAAGCAAGCCTCCTGGCCTCTTCGAGCTGTTTCTCCCTGGCCTTTCGTTTTGCCTTTTTCCCCCTTGTGTTAGCTAAACGAGCTCGTGCTTCAGAAAGCATTTCCTTCTCATCTTCATCCATATCAACTGGATCCGGACGTGCAGGCTTTGATTCCGGGTTTGGATCAATCTCCCCGGGACGCAATTTCCGTGGATCATCACCTTGTTCATAGTTCTCATCCTTGGCACAGGCTGCATCAAGGAGTTTCTCATACCTCTCTAGGCACTGTGAGGGAGTACGGCCAACAATTGGGGCAATTGTTCTCCACTGTGTGGGCATGAGCTTGGCGAGATGAAGCAATTTCTCATCCTCTTCTCTGGTCCATTCGGTCTAGAAATATCATAAAAATATAAAAAAAAGGAAAAAACAACAGACTGAACTTATATTGAAGGGAAAAAAAAAAAAACTTAAAACAGACAAGAAGAGAACATCAACTAACACCATAAACAATGAACGCATTGTTCTTGTAGATGGTGATAACATCATCATGACTGTAATTCAGGCAGAAAACTTTTCCTCTCAAATTCCCCCATAATTCTCAAAGAATCAGATGAACAACTTCCCAACACCACCTTCAGCTCCAATTTCCTCCACAGATTAAAGTTATTCAAGCAGAAAAACGCAATACCATCAAGCCCACACTCAACTGAGTTGCCCAATGTAACAATTTCTTCTTGCTAATCAATCATAAGCACACAACAACAGCCAAACAACGGAATTCTAATCAACCAAGCATAACTTAATACAATTACAAAAATAATAACAATAAATTTCACCATCCATAATAAAACAACGTCACATGCCATAAACACAAAAGCATATATACAAATCAAGTTCTTCACTCTAACCCTTTCCTCAGTTTCTCGGCAAGCTAGAAAACAGAAACAAATGCACCATACACACTCCTAACCTCAGAAACCAAAACAGCACAAATATATTTTAAGTAAAGTACGTACCTTTTTAATGGAGGGATCGAGCCACTCGTACCAGCGAGCTTTGCACTGCTTCGCCGATTTACGAACCAAGAGGGAGGAGATACGGGCCCACTGGTTCTTGCCATATTTCATAACCGCCGCTTTGAGGATCTCATCCTCCGTGTTCTTCCACACGCCTCCCTTTATCATAATCCTCATCTTGCCCGACTTTTGATTGATTCAACCCCAATTACTGTGTGATAATATAGTGCAAGAAGGGAAGGATGGTTTGGAATGGAATGGATAAAACCCTAGCTAGGGTTTGTTCGTCTGTTGATGTTCGCTGGGTCTAAATCTGTGGGAAGGACGGTATCATGCTGTAGCAGCATGGAAATGATTCAATGAATATCATATATTATGTCGGATACTATCCGGATCCATAGATAATGGGTTGGCGTTTTCGGGTTTGGATTAAACCGAAAATTTTATATGGTTTATTTATAATTATATAATTATATATATATTATTTATTTTTATAAATAATAATATATTTTCATAAATTTATCATCAAGGTGGTTATATAATATATAATAAAATATTTAAAAATTTAAGATTAATAATAACCTGACAATTTTATTTCAACGTCAATATAAAAATTATTGGAGGGAGAATTTAACCGTTTGTGACCGTTGATTGGACGCCAATGGTAAAAATGTTGCCTGTATACAAAGTTGGGAAGCGTGAAATTGCATTCAAGAACATGGCTTCAGCTTCATGAACATCAACCAACGCCTGATCGAGATACGGGATGTAAAATGTTATTGCGGAAAAAGGGTGACGGTCAAGGTGTTGTACAATTTGAATGATCAAGCAGCCGGAGAATACCATAACCGCCAGAATTCTGGAAATGCAAACGCTGAACCATCTGAATTTGAAGGTGTATCCGACGGAGATCAGAAGTCGCTATTTGGGCTGCAGATCATGCTGACGATTAAGTTGATACTCTTACGGGTCATCACTGGTGTATTGCTTGGGTCAGGGTCAGGGTCAGGCAGAAAATGAAATAGATGTAACCTTTCTGTCAATCATCTTTGTTCTGAGATTCCAACATCTTCAAATTCATATGAATATTGTTGTGTTTAATTTAATACTGGTTCCCTCTTTTTTACCTGCAAATGTAACGTAGGTGCATTTGGAAGTGTTTCGTGGTAAGCACTTTGAGCAAAACAATATTAACAATCGAAGGTAAGGCATAAGTGTGGAAGGATAAGAGAAGGGGATTTATACCAATAATATTACCCAAAATTACTTTTGCTAGATCAATGTTCATATTTCTAAGATTAGTATCTCATTTGACAAAATTTAACAACCAAATTAAGCAATGATCCAACCAATTCCTGGGTTACTGAATAACCTTTCCTTCAAAGTCCCGAGTCCCCTACAACAGATTAATCACCGATAATATGATGCCATTATGAATAGCAAGACTGCTGATGAACCGGTAACTAACAATTCCTGCACACAAAAACTTGTAATCAGAGAGGAAAATTAACAGATATTCTTCGAGTAGATGACCTACTCAAAAGACCACATTTGATGACAGAAATATGCACATTCTGAAGTCTTCACGTTGCAAAGGAATTCAAACATAGTGCCAATTCTAAGCATGGATAAACAGATGTACTGAAGAGTACTGTGTGTTCCAAAAAGAACTTTCTAAATCTTTCACACGTAGAAAATGTGCACAACTGTACATGCATAGTTCATATATAAGAAGCCTTTTAACTGAGAAAGTATGATAACATGAGTACCTGGTTATTATAGAGAACAGCAGGTATGAAGCCGCCAGCCATTTCAATGAAATTTAAAATACCAGTGTATGCCTGCATGAATGAAACAAGATAATAGGGCCGAGGATAGAAAGAAGTGAACAAGAAACTACAACCTGAACTTCAAGACCACACTTGTTTGAGTTTACCACGACTGAAGGTCTCTGATTCACTAATATTAAATACTGTGTGAACAATGCAGAGGCAATATTTAGAATAAGACCAATCCCTATTTTAAAAGCAATAACTTCTGGGAGTTCATCTTTTTAATTCAGTATATGCATACTATATGACCAAAAACACTCAAAATTTCCATCCATCTTTTGGACGTCTAAAGGTTAAACGAGTGGATAGATGTAAAAAAAAGTAATGAGATATAGGAGACTTGTCATCAAACATTTAGAAACTTGAACTAGATGATACTGAGACAACTCAATACTTGCTAAGATATTCCTTTTTGCCGAACTCATTATGATGAGTAGTTACTATTTGTGTCATAAATCTTGTCTAGGAACTGCATATTTTTGGTAGCATTTTATTTTTTCTTTTTTTCCTTTTCTGGGCTAAGAAAGCATGCTTCTAGTAGCATTAGCTATGCTCCATTAGTAAAATATATGGTTAACCATCGAAAGTGAAGGTTTGATCAAGCAGCCAGGACGGCGAGTAAGTCAGGCTAGGTTGCCCTTTGACAGTTTCTGTACAGAAATATCAGCATTTGATTTTATGTTACTGTGGATATCTCAAGGTCATCAATAAGATGTATGGTTGACCTAGGAAACAAAGGTTTGGTCAAGCAGCCAGGACAGAGAACTAGGTTGTTCTTTGGTAGTTCTAAACAGAGAAATACCAGGATTTGTTTTAAATAGTTATTCTATGTTACATGGATACTGAGAAGGAACTGCATAAAGTGACGTACAATAACATACAAACTGCATTCCAACCAATATATGTACCATATCAACAAATATTTAAAGACATACACCAAGAAGTTGGACATTATATCATACCAGAGAGGAAATAGCAATACAACTGAAAACTAGTGTCAGAGAACGAAGAAGCCGTTTTCCCATTCGAAGTGCTCGCCCATCATCTTCACCCTCTTCCTGCAGACAAGATCAACTTGAATATTGTAACAGATTGGAGTAATTCAATTGGTGGGCATTGTCAGAAGTTCCTATGCAAATGATCCCACATATAAGATAATATAGACAGTCTAGAAATAAGACGATAAAAAGCCAGTCCTAGTATAACTCACTGTAACTGTTGGTGATACAGCTGGCTCAAAACTTTTCAACTTCTCAAAAATTCGGTAAACAAACGCAAAAGCCAAAAACTGCAAAGGTTTGTATTCAGCATAGCGTTTGATAGCAATCCAAGCTGTCTGCAAGAAGACAAATAAAAGATAAGGATGGAAACCAAAAATAGCATAAAGCATAAGTTCGACAATTAGAAAGGTTCTAAATTACAGACAGTTCGTTAATTACACTGGAGTAGGGAAGCAAATGGGCCAAATATAGTGTACAAAAGGAGTGGTATAGTAGGTTCTGCAGTTTCTTTTAACCTCCAACAACATTTGGCAAAATAAAAAACATGAAAGCAGAAAGTCAAACCATTCTAACAGTACTCACAAATGCGGCAGATATTGCTAAGTTGATACGCATGTCCTGGTCACTGGACTTGATAAACCTGTAAACAAATTTGGATCCATAATAAGAGCAAAATAGTGAAACTGATTACAGAACACTACTGATGATGTTAGTATTTTAGTGCAGGACAATGATGAGATAATTTGGCCTGAGATATCTCAACAATTGGTTAAAGTGTGGTTGGGTCCAGGCAGCATGTCAACAGAAGACGCAAGGCAGAAAGGTAAAAGACGAGATAATTATTAAAAAATATTCAATATTCTCCTTTTAAGTTCATGCATGATATGTAAAGCATTTCCAATATCTGACAAAACAAAGTATTCTTCACGTCTTCAAAAGGTAACTAAATTTGTTACAGTGGCATTTCATCTTAAGGTTCAATCGACTGATGATACAAACTACTAAATAAGAACAGAGAAAATATGGCTGACGAAGAATTAAAAGTGGATAATGCTAGAAGAATTATTTTCCTATTCTTGATCAGTGATCACAAACCTTGGCCCCCATGGTACGATAGGTTGCTTATCAGCATATTTGATATCCTTTGAAACCTGCATTGCACAAATATATAATAAGGATAATAATTGTATGCAAGTGAGAATTTGACATCTTCAAAGAAATTATACATGTATATATAAAAACTGTTAAGTAAACATTTAAATTTTGATAAACCAAGGGAGCGTAGTAGGATTGAAATGGCAAATTTCTAGAAAAAATGTCATGAAATAATTTAAGCAGGCAAGCAAAAGTCAATAAATAATAACCATTAAAAAAACTCTCCTCACTAACTAGAAACAATGAAACAAGCCCTAGTTATGATGACTTTTTAACTAAATTTCAGTCAAAATTACCACATCTTATTATCTCGACATATAATAGTAACTTTAATTCACAACTTATAAAGAAAGATCAAGATTTAAAAATCAAAAACTTGAGAATGAAATGAAACTGGGATATAGTAGGCAAATCTTTTCATGTGGGAACTCGGTAAAATTTTAAAAAATAAACGAAGTTTGACAAATGGGAAACTACGTCCAAGACAATACTCATAAAAACATTACAAAAATGTTATCCTAATTACAATCATCCGAATTTGTGCACCCTCCCGGGGACCAATGTATTACACACAACATAAAAAAATTAATTTCGTCAGTCAATCCAACAAATTACAAATAAATCAAAGAAAGGTACGATACCTTGATGGAGCCAAACATTACACCCTTCTTTCGTTTACTTAATTGTTCCATCATGAGTTTGTCATATGCCTTCTCAAGCTGAGAAACATTTACAAATCACAAGATCCCAGATGTTAGGACACTTTTTCATTTTCCACGCAGGGATTCACATTTATGAATCAGAATGATAATAAAGCATCTTTTATTAGCAGGAGATCCTTTGAAACAAAATATTTGCTTTATATAAAAGAGGAAGAAACCAGTAACCTACCCGGGCAGCAGTTGCTTCATCATTGTTTCTTTTAGCCTCCTTACGTTTCTTTGCATACGCTGCTTTCACCATCTCAAATCCCTCGATGGGGCTCACACCCAGCATCTTAAAAAGTACAAGCATTTTAAAAAAAAATCAATTAACAACCATACAAACACTGGAACACATATCTAATAATTCATTCACTTCTAACTTCAATGATCTTCAAAATTCAAATTAGCTATGAGCTAAAATTACCTCATATGGATTTAACTCACTCTCTGAATTAGAACTTCCTGCAGCTGAGGCAGCAGCACAAATCACACTTCTATTCCACGAAACTACTCTAGGAAACCTGTTAAATCCAAAAAAAGAAGTTCACATTGAATAACTACCAAGAACAAGCAACAGTATTTAAAGAGGAAAAAAAAAGGATTTCCCATGAGATTGAACGAATTACCTGACAAAAGAAGGTAGGAATCTTGAAACTGATGGTCTGAGATTAGAATTCCTCAGCGAAATATCTGGTTTTGGACAGTGAAACACATTGGAGAATGTTGTAGCCATTGCTTTGATGCTTCTACGTGTATGCAACGATTTTTTCGATTCAGGGTTTTTCCGCCCGGGACTCTGTAGAAGATAGAAATTGCAGTTCTTTTGGATCGTATCGGTTCGGGTCAGAAAGTCGGATTGATTGGATGGAATGGAATTTTATATAGAATCGGGTCGGGTTGAATGGATCCCATGTTTTCATATATAGTGTTTCATTTGGTTGGGTTTATATTTATATATAGAGAAAATTGTATATTTTAAAATTTATAATATATTAAATTGACTCTTAATAATAAATTTATATTTATAGATTATATATTTTTTTTAAAAAAAAAATCATTTAGTTTACAAAACATATTTTAACACTTGATTTAAGGTATTTTTGGAAAAATTATTTTGTTTGAAGTGTTTGTTATATGAAATAGTTTAACACTAATTACATATTAAATATAATTCTCTTCCAAAATTACTGTGACGTTGATTCAATTTTTAAATCCTACAATAATTTATTAAAATAGATGAAAATAATTTGTGAAAATTTTGAAGTAGATGGTGAGTTATTAACAATTATTGAGTATTTTCATTGAAATATATATTCTTCAAACATGCACCCAATTCAACTCTATGGAATTAATAGGCCATTTGCCCATTTGGTTTGGTAAATGCACCCAACTCATTGTCCTAAGCTTTTTTGCATTTCTATCGAGTTTCCATCAAAATATTGTGCCAAAATTCTATAACATTATTGGAACTGTCATAGTTCATGGTTTCTTTTGTTGCAAGATCTCTTGTCTCAGTCTTCCCTTCAATTCCAGGAGAACTGTTTCCGGAAGCATCTGCTCCCTCGTTGCTGATACAGCCTGCCAATTCTAGCC
>JAXCLQ010071509.1:0-11945 GCA_035584115.1 Cedrela odorata
GCATCAGTTCTTAATAGCATACACTTGCAGTCCATGGTTCCTCATAGTGCAGCACGTGATTCCATATATCCTATCAATGCAGCAGGACATCGAACAGTTGACCCACGAGAATTTGAAATGGACTAGATACTGATCAAATTCATTCCCAAATCAGCAAATATATGCGCATATTCCTTCATCACAGCTCACATTCATGGTACTACTAACTTGCTGCCTCTTAACACATATCGTTCTGTAACAATCAACTCCGTTTACAGAATGTTCCTTATTTCTCTGTATTTACATGTTTATAAGTTGCATTGGCTGAGAATGGTGCAATAGTTGAATGGGTTTGCAACAAGCAAACCTATTCCGCTTTGTCATGTGGAGTTTAACCAAATATTCAAGATTGAAACCTGTATGAAAGCATCTTTCTGTGGAAATTGCTTTCAGAGAACTATTGATTCAAGATTTGAATGTTCAAATATTGTGTTATTTCTATGAAATCAAGCCCAATGTGAAGGTGGTTAAAAATCCATTAATACATATGCAGGTACAGCTGGTATAACTGTTGAGCTGGTTAACAGATTCTAACAAATTCTTATATTTTCAAGATTATAAAAAGCTACCTTGTAAACTCTATAAATACAAAGTATTCATTGCTGTGAGATATGGGAAAAAATTGAGAGTAGCTAACGAGAGTAGAGAGATTAACTAGACACTTGAGTGCGCATTTCTGGAATTAAGACAAAGTGTAAGTTAATAAGTTCTTGGTGAGCAGTAGAATATGTATTTTTGACTTAGTTTAACCTTGATAAATTCTTAGAAGTAGATATAAATCTTTGTGACTGAACCACTTAAATTCTTTTGTATCTTTTGATTGATTATTATTAGTTTTCAGTTCTTGTTTTATTGTCAAAGCAAATCGTGTAATTGCAAATTTCAGTTCTCAGTTTAAGCATCAATAGCAAGAAACGTGAAGTTTAAGCATCAGATAGCAAGAAAGGTGAAGTCATTCTGTTGTCACACCCAAATTTCTGCATAAAAGTTCGTGCAATGCCCATAACTTTGAATGAGAAATGGGTAAGTGGAGGTTGGCTTGTGGGTTGTCAAAATGATCTGTGTATTTACCAATTTGAATGGCTGAAAATCTTGACAACTGTAAAATACTCAAGTGTTCCAATTTCTATTAAAACTTTTAGTAGTCACTTCCTCGTATCATTTTTCAAGTAGGCCCAAAACTATTCTCCATCACTTTGAAAGGTAAAGCCTGCAATTCTGTTGGACCTCCTGCTTGGAAAGAAAAGTAAGCAATTCCAATTAGATTTTCATTCTCCCACTTCCCACTTCTTGAGTCAAGTTGGCTTCGCTTAAGTTGATGGGTACGAGTGTATGGTCTTCGCATTCTTGAGAATTGATATATGAAATAATACCAACTTGGTCCCCGAATTTTTATTTTTACAAATAAGAAAATAATATATTTATTTATATTAACTAGGTCACTATCATACATACATACATAATCAGATATTTATTGATATTATAATTGTAAAAAAATTACCCACACTTGACGGAAATTGAAGGGCGATACTCATGAAAAGGGAGGTTGCACCTTACTATTGGCTCACTTAAACCCAAGTGAACCCCTATTCTCTATTAATTTGATTGAAATACTTACAAAAATTTGTCTTTATTAACAAAAAAATGTGAAAACTCAGGACTCAAATGTTATTATTTTATTAAAAAGGTATTAGTTTAATTTTCATTTGGATAAGTTCTAGTTCGTTTTTGGTTTGTATTAAATTTAATTAATACAAAATGTCATAAAATAATTTTTATTTTTGAGCTTATAATCTATAAAATGAAAAAATAATTTTTAATTTTTAATTTAATTCAAATTAACGAACAAAATTAAATTGTCAATTTTGTATTAATTCAATTTATCTTCAACTGTCGATTTAAATTGGTAGAGTCTAAATTAAAATCAACAAATTTGAATCGGTTTAAAGCATAATAAATTCATATATTCTACTATTTAAATTCAATTAACCATGTGTGAAACGTTTGGCATGGTACTTAAAAATTTCTTTAATTATTGGGAACAACTGTACTTTCACTAAGAGAATTTTATTTATTTTTAATTATTCCATATAAAACTCAATACAAACAAAATCCATTATATATTTCACAAACCATTAGTTAAATCCAATCATTAGCACGCTAAAAGAGTGATCGATATATCACTCCCTCGACCAGGCAGAACAAATGGTTGATACATTAAGTCTATATTTAAGTAAAATTTTAATTATTAAAAATAAATATAAAAAAATTAAATCATTAAAAAAATAATTTATAAATTTATGGTAAATAAAAAAATTAAAAACTGAATTATTTTACCTCATTATTTATTAATTATATAATTTCATTACATCAATATAATTAAGTGGTTTCACTTTTTCTCGTCTCATAATTCAGTAATTATATAATTTTATTACATTAATATAATTAATTACGTGACTGTGACGAGATTTAATCCGTCTAATATATTCTTTATTATTTAAATAATGAGAAAATTTCTAACACAATTCGGTATCCAAATGAATTAACTATCTAACATATAAAATGATCTATTGTTTAAATAATGATAAAATTTGTACCCAGATAGTTCCTTATCAAAACCCACTCCACTAACCGACCTTTACATGTTCACCGTTTACTAATCTCAAGCATAACAAAAACAGGTCACGTGTGTCATATGGCGTTGAATTTATAATGGCTCTTTTTATAAGCGAACTGCCGCGGGGCCTGGTGAGTTAAGTCGGCGAATCTGCACAAGGAAGAAATTTCTAGTAAATAATCGATGACACAGACCCATTTTTGTCAAATATCCCCTTCTTTCTACATTCAACGAGTAGGTAAGCGCCGTGAAACGACAGCCCAAGCCACTTTAAATTCATTTAATGCAACCAAGTTGACGTCAATCAGTTGAGAGAGAGAAAATAAATAAATAAATTATTTATTTATTTATTTATTTGTGATGCGGAAAACAATTACCAATAATTATACCTTCAGACTACCAAACTTGACCAGGTAACAAGTCCCACATAGCACAAGCGTTGACCGTGTCGTAACCGTCCAATGTTGGTGTGGTTGTGGGGTCCGCATTGAGCTAGTTGTGATTCGAATGTAGGCTGGCTGGCAAATAATAATTATTATAAGGACGACCAATTCAACGAAGACAACTGAAAATTATTAATTAATTAGTAATTAAATTTAAGAGGAGATTTGGTAGATTAAGGAACTTTCAATTCTGTAAGATTTGACTAGTTTTGGGTAATTAGGTTTGTATTTAGTGGGTTGTTAAGGTAATATTAAAATACTGTTATTTTATGTTGACTATGTGTAAAAAATAAAATGTTTCTACATTGTGGGAAGTAATGAGAATGATATTTAAATAAATCATATTTAAATTTAATATAAAATTTTAATATAAATTAATTAAATTCGTAAAATTCTTTAAAACGTGTAAGAACAATTATGTTCACATTATAGAAAAAGACCTAATTAAATTATATAAATATTAAAAAAATTATAATTTATACTATTAAGGAAAAAAAATACACCTCATTATACCTAATAAAGTAATTCTAATATTTTAGACTTTTATTTGATAAAAATATGTAAAAAAAAAAAGAAAAAGAAATTAAATATCAAAGAGATAATAACATTTAAATTCTTAAATTTTCACACACACACACACACATATATATATATATATATTATTTATAAAAATACAAAAAATTAAAAACTCAAATGTTATTATCCCAAAATAAACAATATTTGAAGTGTTTTATTCGAAAAAAAAAAAATTTTTTGATGAAGCAACTTGCATCGTCGTGTGACTAAAATTCCATTGAAAATTGATTTGTTAGAGTCAAGTTTCGTGATGTGAGAAAGGGCACTTTTTTGGGACGACAAAAGTCAATGTAGTTTTCAACTTTCAACTTAAATAATTGAGTGCTATTGACAAACTACATTTTCTCATAATTTTATTCTTGAACCCACACAAATAATGCATCACATTTCACCAAAACAATATTGATCATACAAGTCCAATATTTTCTTCATTAATTCTCTTGGTTGTTTTCAATCATATTCATATATAGATTAATTACATATTTTTATTACTAATATAATAATTTATAATTTATTGAGAGTTTAGTATTTGCAATTTTATATATACATATATATATATATATATTAATTTATATTAAGATGAATTTTCTTGAGATTTTGAGAGTTTTATTCGAGTTTTTGCGTAATCTCGATCGAGTCTAATGTTAAACAAAAAAAAGAACTAAATTTTAAAATTTTTAACTAGATATCTGAATCGCCTATCCCCAAGATCACCATATGACTTAAAATTTTGAGTTTAATATGCACAATTTTTCATCTTAATTTAATTTTAGGAAAAAAAACAACCCCACTTATAAAGGTAATAGTTATAAGTTTTTGATATATGATATATAAATAAATATTTTTATAATAAGAATATTTAATTTTACGAATATTTTATGTTTTGATCAATAATGTATTAAATAATGAACTTATATAATCATAACACTAACTCAATAATAAGATAATAAATTACTTATTTATTATGTAACTTAATGTTAATTTTATAATAGTATGAATTAGTTGAAAAGCATACGTAGTATTCAAAAGTTAATTCTTTTTTTCCTTATTAGCTTTAACATTTCTTATCTTTTTATGTATGGATGTCGCCCCACCATGAAACAATATAAATAGTGTGTATAATAATTTACTCAACTATACAATTTCAATTACTTATTCCTTTCACACTTTGCAAATAATGTAACGAAAGCCCTTTTCATTTTTAATATGTTAATCAAAGGTAGTAGTTAAACTCTAGTAATCTTTTAATGTTAATCACTAAATTAAAGTCAAAAATACTAACAAATTATTCTTCTATATCAACCTAATTATATCTTCTTTCAATCTATATTTTATAGTTTTTTCACGTGATTTGAGACTAATTTGAGTTTAAATATCTTAACAGTGTTATAATTGAACTTGATATAAACATATTCATATAGATTTAGTAATTATTTAGATCAATAGTGTTAGCTATTAAAAAAGAAAAAAGAAAAGAAAATTGACGAAGCATTATGTAATAAGTAATGCCTATCATATGTTGGTAAGAATGTATGAAAGCTTGGGTTAAGAAATTTATGTGAAGTTAAACTACGCAATTCAATTAAAGAATCAATAAATTTGGTTGATGCAAAGACAAGTAGTGGATGGATGTGATGTGGGTGTTATCTTTGTTTAGATAAAGGGGAATATTAATTCAATAGTGTTATAAATATAAATTTTTATATAAAATCTTTCGTTGATATTATTACTATATGTTATATATTTTTATAGAATATGAGATAATAATATAATTTTACACGTTAATTTATATGAAATAATTCGTATAAAAAATTGTATTCCTAATATTATTCATATAAATATATTCCCAAATTATCTATGGATGACTTAAATTTATGCTCATGATCGTCTTAGTTTCATTAATAAATCAGTAAAGTTAAATATATATATATGTGTGTGTGTGTGTGTGTGGATGGATAAGAACTGTCTATTGATTTATGAATGTTCTTGATTGAATCTTGTAGCATGTGGTTGTTAAGTCTACCATCCATTTATTTTTTCAACTTATAATAGAATATGATTTAGTTTTGATGATCAATATTTTAAAAATATTTTTATAAATTTTAAAATTTTTTAATATTTAAAACTTATCTAATCATTTATTAAAGTAAGATGCGATTAAATCACTAGCTTTCATATATTTATATTAAATATTATAAATTATTCAAATTTATGTATTCGGATTTATTTAAATTTTAGATTAAAAAAATAAACAAGTCCTTAACAAAAAGTCTACCTAATTCATAAACATTTTCGTATAACAGAAACCCTAAAAATAATAAATATGAACACTTTATTTTCTTGATATCTCTTTTTTTTTTAATTTCTAATATTAATTTAATGAAGTGTCTAAAATTTTTAATAACATTAAAGGGTTATATTTCAATATTTACAATTATATTTAACGTATTGAAAATTGAAAACTAGAGATATTATCAAAGTAGTTATCAATCTAGAATTATTATTAATTTTTCTCCATGACAGGTGACTCAACTGCCTTCGTGCTGAATAGCTCTTATCAATATCATGGACACCGAACCAAACCGTTCCATTTGTAAGTGCTTCTTTTACAAAAGTGCTTTTCAAGGAGACTGAGACAATCACTTATTCAAGTAATTGTGCTAAATTATATACAGATGTAAGGATAGATAGAAAGCTAAGAGAGATTCATTCAAACATTTCTGCTGGATTTGGAATTATATATGCTTTTGACTAGTTGTAGTTTCTGCTTATATTTCAGGTTGGATTTCTGTCCTTTTAATTTATTTTTAGATTATTCTTTTAAATGAATAATCTTTCCAGAAGTTCATGTACCAGTCCTCCCACTTGATACAATTATTAAAAAAATTAATATCAAATTAATTATTGATAACTTTATGGAGCGAATTTATTCTCATAATGAGAAACTTTCGTGTCTATTTACTTTCCATTGGATAAGAATAATTAATCATGAATTTTATCATATTATAAAATAATTAATGCAAATTAAATTATGAACGTTTAGATTTAAAAGAATCTTTCATTCTGTTTGATTATGAAACAATCAATCGTCTAGATAGCTTCGAATTTTATTAAAATATGTGAATTATTTTCATTAATTTAAATATGTTATATATGTATATAACATATTTAAATTAATGTTTATTTTATAATACATAATTATACACGTGATAAATTTTATAACAATGTTTAGTTAATAAAGTTAAATTTATATGTTAACTTAAAATGATATTTTGTAATACTTCGTAAAGTTAAAAATTACATATTAAACAAACGCCACTATGTATATCATTATGTGATAGATAGTTTTGTTTGTAAAAACGTGAGAAATACCATTCATTAGATTATTGATATATATATATATATACATATATAAATTAATTAATCAAAATAATTAATTTACTTTAAAATTGTATTAATTTACATCAAATTTGTATTTTAAAATTTTGATTTCGAGTAAGTTTATATATATGAGCTGTGTTTGGTATTGCAAGTGTGTTGCATTAAATCGGCATAAAAACCTTTTAATTATTGTTCATTTCTTTATTTGTTTTAAAGATAATGAAATGATCTTTCTTTGCATTAAATTAAAAAGATATTAATGGAATCGTGGAACAACCAAACACAAACTATATATGCTAACACAATATATTCATTATTTCTTTTTAAAATGGCATAAAAGAGTTAACTTATTGTCTTTTGTATATGAGAAGCAAAGACTATCATCCAATTATTGTGTGAAGCATTTGTGTTGCACAAAAGAAAAAAGAAGTTATTGGATTATGTTTACAGACAGATTTTTCGGTAAAATGTCTTATAATTGATTTTGTAAAAGCAATGGATACTATAGAAGCACTTTAAATAACTTTTACTTTTAGAATATATGCTACTTTTTTTATTTTATATATATATATAGAGAGAGAGAGAGAGAGAGAGAGAGAGAGAGAGAGAGATAGATAGATAAATAGATAGATAATGAATAAATTATTTTGTTTAGAATTTAGAAGTATAAAAGATTATTTTGTTTATTAATAATGAATAAGTTAGCGTATTACCAAAATTATGCACATTGTATCACTATTGTAGAATATAACTCGTTACACTTAAACGATCAATTGTTAAATATAGCTCTAATTATTAATAAATTTATTGAATAGACAATAATTAACAAATTGATGTGACTGTATTATGTAATTTATATTATTATTACACGTTTCACTTTTTTTAAAGTAATAAAAAATAAAAAGAGATATCTAATATATTTATAAAATAATAAAGACTCTAAATAATAAAAATATTTGGTAGTATAATATAACTATATTATATCAGTAGAATTTGTATAAGAATTTTTATTTATGGTATGTAAAGTAGAGTATATTTATAAAGTTAAAATATAAAATATGTAATCTAACTAATGTGAGGGATGATTTTTGATAAATTTCTCTCTTTTTGTTTAAGTATATCCTGAGATATCCATTTTGAATTGATTCTAAGCAAAGATAATATAAATTTATTAAAAGAAAATTCGTTATTGACAAAAATACATGCTATTAATTTAAAATATCACATGTCTTGCATTTTTAAAGTAATAAAAGGAAATAAATAATGAAAAATATGTGGCATATTATTAAGAAAATAAAAACAAATAAATAATAACAATATGTGGTTGTATAATATAATAATATTATATCAGTTTATACTGATAAAATTTGTATAAAAAATTATATTTCTAGTATGTGGAAAAAAGTATATTTATAAAGTTAAAATATAAAAATTTGTAATTTACCTTTATATATATATATATATATATATATATTGCAAATTATATTATGAGATATCGGTTTAAAATTGATTCTAAGCAAAGATATTTTGTTTTGTGATGAAGCATATTTCCAAAAAAATTCTTACATTGGTTCGATGAACTTTTTACAGTAATTACTTCCATTATTCTTTGAAACAATGGCAAGAAGATTCCATTCTTAATGCTTAATATCCAAATTGGTTATTGATAATGATAAACCCAAAGGCAAGCAAGATTAATGGGCAACGTATGTGTTGATTAATTTGTTCCACTTGGTGGGTCAATTATTATTTTGACATTTTACTTGTATTTTCATAAAAATTTTCAATATAAATTTCTTAATGCTTAGTTTTGATTTGTAGAAACATAAAACAAACAACAACTTGGTTATATAAAATCAAGAGTCATATGATTAAATTAATTTTAAAAAATACTCCACCACTCTTGTCGGTAATAAAATTATGTTGTTTCTTACTATTTTATCTAATTTTAATTGATTTTGTGCACTTGCTCTTTTTTTTTTCTTTCTAAAAATGAATTATTAAGCTAAAAAAACGTTGTACATAAATCTAATTTAAAAAAATATTGGATTGAAATATACATTAAAAAGTTATAAGATTAAAATAAAATAAAAAATTATTTTAAAAATTAAAATTATATATATATATATATATATAAAATTTTGAAGGGTCTACAAATGCAAAGTTCTTACAATATCTAATGTGGCTTTGCCATTTAATAAAAATTTTACTCGCACAAGGATAAACTTTTAATATGTATAATTAACTTAGAAAATATTATCTTTTCATCTTCACTATTAGTTATTAAACCACCTCTTTAGGTAGAAATTCTTTGTGAAGATTTATGTATATATGTAAAATTCATAAATGAAATTTATCAATATTGACCCAAAAAAAAAAATTAAATTGCCATGTTAGCAATTGTAATGTTAGCTTGTGGTGGGAATTATTAGTAGTTGATTATCGTAACTCTAGAATTAGCACAAAAAAAGGGGACCGCTAAATATTAAGAGCATCAAAACAAAGGCATTGCAATGACACCTTTTTGATAATAGGCATGGAACTTATACTTTACATAGTTTTGACAACATGAGAGGTACCAAAATTATTAGGAATTTAGAAAGAAGAAAGTGCACATTCCATTCATGATATGAATAATAAAATAAATAAATAAAAAGTTTTGTTAGAGTATAGTTGTTGTATCACATAATTTTTAATTTTTTGTTATTATTTTTAAATTTTCTGTTATATTTTTAAAATTTTTGAATGGAAGACGAGATTTGAATTATGTAAGGAAAAAGTTAATATTGTAATAAAAAAAAAATTAAGGAGTTATATGATACATTCAAAGATACTTCTAGAAGGTAGGGAAGACTCGAGTGGCTAATAGCCCTTTATTTTTCTCAGTTATTGGGAACCCGAGATAGAACCAGATTAGATACTCCCTGTCCACCTATAACAGTGATAATAATATTCCACTCATAATAATCAAATTTGACTAAGTGGTTGCAGCACTATGTCCCTAACGCGATTAAAAATGCGACTGATCATATAAAATGGTACTTTGCCAAAGAAATAACATTCGAATCCCTAATTTTTTATATTTTCATAAATAAAGACATAATTTATTTATTTATAACAAATATATATCTAATCCCTATTGAATTATTAATACTATACTTCCCAAGTCTTATTTCTACTTTCATTTGTGAAATGAAATAGTTAGTCATTTTAAAAGTTGTAAAAGTTATCATTCAATTTAAGAAAATTCACATCACTATTTGAGATTAAAAAAAAATTGGGATAAGATTTGGGAAATTTACTAATACTCTTCTAATATTGTTGCGTGATGGTTAGATTTTAATATTGTAATGATAATTTTATTATTTTAATAAAAATTAAGAATTTATTTATTATAAATATAAAAATTATATATTTATTTATAAAAATATAAAAATTTAGGGAGTTATAAATAATTTTTTTAATTTGTTTGTGGGGATGAATGTATAGTTGAAGGATGCCGATTCTTTGTAAATAACAATGGACGGATGAGAAGCATTACACGTGAGAAATGTGATTCTTAATTTGTACTTTAAAGAAATTAAATATGAAATTATTGCTTTACTTTAGCTATGCATTCTACTATATAAACAATGCAAATTGGGTGTGAGGTTACACAACAACTATAAGGAAGTGAAAATCTCTTCTTTGTTTTTTCTTTCACATAAAAGTTATTATTTTTGTTTTGTGGGTTTTGCTTCCCTAATTTCCTCTCTAAGGAATTAAGGAAAGTTTCTGAAAATTGCAGAGATCGAGGATTGAAAAAGAAGAAAGAGTGAACATATGAAGGTAGGCTTCAGCTTGTGAATGTCTTTGTTCATTTCAGAATAATTATATTTCGTTAGAGTTAGAAATTACGAGCATTTGATCTAAAGACCAGCATTCTCTTGTGCATGGCCAAATAACATATTTTTTAGAGGATTTTTTAAACGGTTAAATATTTTTGTGGCATGTTTTTATTGTGTTTAGGTTATATTTCTTAACTTTTTCGTTATATTTATATTTTATAAACAATTAAGAAATATAATTTAAAATTTAAATATTTAAAAATACTACTACTAAAAAAAGCAAGCGTTGCTTGGTCCTAGAGAGTTTAGACAAAAAAAAATGTTATGTTGGGTAGAAGAAAGCAGTGACCTTTTGTTAGGTAGAAAACTCAAAACACTCTTCTTTCTTCTCGGGTAGTAGGTAGTAGTACTAAAAGTTGCAAGACAAGACCAAATCTTACAACTTCTTACGACCGTATCCTTACTTTGATAGGTAGAAATAAAAAAATAAAGATTTTAATCACACGTTTTAATGGCTGTGAGAAAGTGAAGCTTAAATGGTGGGAAAGATTTGAATCACATTTTAATTTTAATGTACAGAGAAGAAAAAAAAAAAAAGAAAAGAAAAGAAAGAAGCTGTTTTGAAGACGACGAGTCACAAGGGGTTGACCATTCGAGTCTTTTATACACGTGACCTTTTTGGCTCTTCCTTGCGTTCACAAGTTATACTGATATATACCCTTGTTCCATTCCTCTTTGTTTGCCAAGAATTCAATTCACAATCTGCTTTCTGCATTCTTTTCTCTTGTGTTTTGACTCGAGAGTTTGTAAATTCATTTGGGTTTTTATGACTCTTTGAAAATTGTGTCAATCTTAGTGATATCAGTCAGTAGCAGTCATAACTCAAGGAAAAACCAGCCCATATCCTTCTTTTTTTAAAAGCTTTTGTTCTTTTTTCATTTACTGTACACGAACTTTGAGATCAAGGCTTATATATACTTTTGTCGGTATTTTTCATAACAAAAAGATGGGAGAAAATACTGGCAACAAGAGCAACAACCACCATGTTTTTGATGTCTCCAT
>JAXCLQ010071510.1:0-11944 GCA_035584115.1 Cedrela odorata
ATTCTTAGCCCACTTAGATTTTATTTTTAATTCATAATTTTAAAATTTCAAAAATAACCTTGTTAACTATAAAATTCTCATTTCATGTCTACTACATTTTCCAAACTTACAAAACTAGTCTCATACATCTACAAAAGAAATCACAAGTGTTACAAGAATATATATATATATATATATATATAATGGAGATTAAAACATAAACTAAGCCCAATTTTCTTTATTTAGAATAAGCCCAATTAAGATTTAAATATTCAGTCCACATATTATAATTAAGTAAATGGAAAATATCTTTTGATTTTTATCTTTTCTCTATAAAAGAAAACATTGAGAAAAATCTAGAGAATGGGAGAAGAAAGTAGAAAACGAGAAAAGGAATAGAAGGAAGAAAAACTGGGTAAGCAAAGAAGGAAAGAAGAAAAAATCCAAAGAGAAAAAGGATGTTTGGCCAACAAGAAAGGAGGAAAAAGAAAAGAAAAGAGAAAAGAGAGAGAAGAAGAGAGGGAAAAAGAATTTGCTGTGAAGGAAAGGAGAAAACGAATAGGAAAGATGAGCTGAGAAGAGGCTTTGTTTTCGACAAAGGAGGGTAAGTCTATGTTGATTTTTAAATAAAATTACTTGAAGTGTTGGTTGTGTATTGTATCGTTTATGCATGGAAAATGTACACTTGTGACTTGGTTGTGGAAAATGTTAACAATAAAGCATTAACTGAATGTATATGGCAATGTTTATAATGTCTAAGGTAGTATATGTTATACGTATACTTGAAAATGGTTTTGAAAGCTTGGATTTATGCTTTGTATTTAGTATATATGGAAATTGTGAATAAAGAGTAAATTGTTGGTTAATTGAAGAGTATGAATGCTATGAATGGTAAATATATATGTGTGTGAGTAACCTTGATGATTAATGATGTGGAACTAGTGTTAATTGATGTGGGTAGGTGTGGAATTTGTCAGCAGTAAGCAGGCGACGTTAAGGCAGTGTAAATGTGTTGATGTGATAGAGTATGGTTGTGTTTTATTGCTGGACAATTGTAAGTTTGAAGTGTGTTTAGGTGTCTTTGTGGTGGCTAAGTTGTAGAGTTGAAATGGATAGGCATAGGGCTGGAAACAATATGCAAGATGGGTAATATCGGCTTGCTAGAATATTGACTTAGGCTTAGTAATTTAATTATAGAACGAAATATATACCTCCAAACACTAAACTGTAAAAATTCTAGAGAAACTAGACACAATTGTGAATGACATAATAAAAATTTAGAATTTTTCATGATAAAGAATGTTACCAAAATTTTTAGGAATTTGGCTACCCTGTACTGCATTTTAGTTTGCCGAAAATGCTGAACAACATATAGAAAACCTAAAACAAAATAGTGTTCCCAACATCGGTTTTTACTACTGTAAAATTCAGTATAAACTAGACATAGAGGAATAACATATCCAAAATTTAAGTTGGTTGAAATGAAAATGAGTTCCCAGAATAATATCAAAAATTGCTACCCTATTTCACTCCCACTCACTGTTTAGTTGCGTCATGTGTAGAAATTTGGTCTAACTAGTGCATTCAGGGTTAAAATTATAGTCCGTAAAATGCGGTAGAACTAGACTCATAATAAAGTATGTTGACAAAAATGTAGGTTGTCATATTTTGTCGATTTTGTGCATCGCGAGTTTAAATCACTCTCGGTTCAGGAAAATCACTTAAGACAATCGAAATGTAAATTTGTAAATTGACTTGGAAAATTTCAGGGGTGAATTCTATAATGAAATAAATCATCTTAGTTTTATTAGGTGTGAAAAGTACATGCATAATGTGATTAATTACTTATTCATTTATAATGGTAAATTCTTATAGAAACCGTCTACTGTAGATCGTTGACCCGGTGACCCACCGGGCGTTAGCTTAAATTGGCCAAACCATAATCGGTGAGTGAATATTTTATTTCTCAAAATATTATTTACGAAAAATGTTTGAAATATGAATATATGGAAATATCATAATTGGGTAACATTTTATTTTATTTTTGCTTAATATTGTTGAATTAAATGATTTGATATGAATGTTTTAAAAGATAAATTGAATGAATATTTCATTTCATATCTTTCAAATATGGTTTGAACAAAGTATTTGGAATGCACATATTTTAGAGACTAAACTTGAATTGTTAAGCTAGGATACAAAGTCAATGTTTATGAATATTTTATATGCCTAAAATTAATATATTGGAGTAAGAGTAAATTTTTAGAAAGTGAAATTTTTAGAAAGTGCGTTGGATATAATTAGACTTGTTTTGTAGATGGGTGAGCTGAAATGAAATATTCTTTATGTTGATATGTGATAAACTCAATGAAAAATGTTGTATAGTTTTTCATGATTGGATTTGGAGTAAAGTGCTCAGTACGTCGCATCTGTACAGATGTTCTGCCCTTACTAAGGAGAGATGTAAGGGAGAGGATACAGAGGTATAGACATGATGGGTAAGTTTTCCAAAGAGGTTCGATTTCTGCTTAGTATGCCTGGGAAGTCTATTGGGCTATAACGATCGGGCCGGTGTGGTAGACCGGGGTCGTTACACTATTACTAGACAAGATAGTGTCTTACATCATCTTCAGATATGGAAAGTCTTGTAAGTAAGATCAATTCCTTTGTTGACCTGCTCCGCAATACTGGCCTCAACTATCTCCTCAGCCTTTTCTAGTTTAATAGCCAGAGACTTGGACTTTTCTTTTTCAGTTTCCAAACTAAGTTGAAGTCCCTGATATTTCTCTTCAAAACCCAATACAAAACTTTGACACTTCATCTTGGACTTGTTTAGATCAAATTCAAAAGTGTTTATCTTATTATTTGATTATACTTTATAAGACTCAGAGGTTGCGACCTTAGCCTGAAGCTCTTCTATTAATTGGGTCTATTTCTCGGGCCTATTTCTCCTTCTCAACTTTAAACTGAGTCCTCTTTATGACTAGCTGCTTCCCAATCTTTTCATTATTATTGATCAACTAAGCATTTTTCATCTTCAGCTCAGAAGTGGCATCCCTCTCTATGGAGCCTCAGTGCACAATCATGGCATGCTAGATCTGAGCAAATTATGAGAAGCAATCAGATATTAAACAAAAGGGAGAGAATTCATCATCATATGAAGAAAGTGTTCATTAACTTACAAGGCAGAGCAATTTTTGCGTATAGTATAGTATTGCATTGGTGTTAACAAAGGAGATGGCCTTTAAGTACTCATGAGGGATGCAAATCGCCTGTTCGTTGATGCTAGGGATAAGGTGGGCATAAAACTCTTTTTTCTCCTTAGGGAGGTTCTCGACAGTGAGCTCGTGGTAGGCCCAAGAGGAGCTACCCTTACCAGTCTTCTTGGTTGGTAGTTTTTTTTCTTCTTCTGCTCCTCCTCCTCCACGTCTACCTCCTTCCTCTTACGTTCCCCTTATCCAATGCAAGGCCAGAAAAGGGCTGCAAGTTGCCTTTGGCAATAACAATTCTAGTGGAAGGTGGAAGAGGGATGCTTTTAGGAATTGAGGCCTCAGCTCTAATCTTCGAGACCTTAGGAGCCTCTTCAACCTTTTTGCCCTAAGCTAGCTTCTTCAGGGCATCCAAGGGAATTTTTACCTTCTTTTTGGAAGCTATCTCTCTTGTTACAAGGAAAAATTAGGCAAGGGTCAGTTATCATAACTTGAGATGAAGAACTGAGAAATTAACTACTTACTATTTTGAGCTTTTTCCAAGGCTAAGTGACCTTTGGAAATTCAAAAACCTACAAGACTTGAGAACATTAGGTTGGTGTCAAAAAAGAGGGACTTTTGGTTTCACATTGAGGACTTGGCCATCCTAACCCTCTCTAAGTTCTGAGCTAGAAGCTTTGGATTGACAGTCTAAGTGATTGATTCCCCAAACAATCTAGGTACCTAGACAATATTGTTGGAGTTCTTTTCACCACCAACAAAAGCCATTTGTTCTTCCAATCCTTGTTGAAAGTTGGATTACCTGTGATGAGATTGAGTTTTCTGGGTCAAGTTTGGTGGTAATACCACCTTGGGTTTTTCCTTGGATTTCTCTTCAATAGGTACATATATTCGATCTCTTCAATCGTGAGAGCTGAATTAGAGATTTTGCTCCAGAGAACGTACAAACACGACAAGATTCTCTAGCTATTAAAGTTTAGTTGGTAAGGGGTAATCCTAAAAAACTTAAAAATCCTTGTGAAACAGCCTAGGAGGGAAAGTTTAATGTCGAGGTGAAACAATTCCTCGTTAAAGGAAATTTCACCATCAGGGGGACGATTAGGAAGTTCATCCTCCTCAAAGACCCTGAGATAGATGTCTTCTGGAATATTATAGCAGCGGGTATAAGCTTCTAGGTCCGACTCCTTGATTGTGGAAGTGAACCAATTTACTTTAAAAGCTGTCCTTTTTTCTTTTACTTTAGGAACTGAGAAAGAAAGATGGACAATAGCCAACTCCTCGTATGAGTTGTTTCCCTTAGAAGTAGCCTCATTATCACTCGAGAGAGAATCCATTTCTATTCACGAGAATGGGGAAACAAACTATTAGAGGCTGCTCAGAAACATTAACAACTCAGAAAAATTCTACAATGGTCTAAAACCCTAGAAAGCTGTCCAATACCCATTTCAATAAAAAAAAAATTCAAACCAATAAAGAAGTTGAGGAAATGTGAAACCTTACCAGTTGTTATCGAGGTGAAAGGAAAGTTTGGGATGAAAAACAATCGTTTAGGAGTTATAAAAAAATCTTATTCCTGACAAGACTATTTCAATGAGAAAATGGTTGCTGTTTAGAACAAAGACGAAACTAAAGTTGAATATAGAGTTTGGAATTCTTTTCGTTCCAAATTGGTTGTTGTCATTCTTGATGGTGTTGACAACAAATAGATTAAACTTGGCCTCGAGTTCTCTACCTTGGTGCTGCTTTTGTTGCAATAGTCAATGAAGTCTAAAAAAAGCTTGGAGACAAAGAAAATGTAAATAAAGATAATAAAAGGTGAAAATGGGGTATTTATAAGAGCAAGAAACCCTATATGAAACAATGCAAATAACCCTAACCGTTGATGCAACGAATAGCTGAGAAAAAGCCACGTCATGTGAAAGATAAAAGAGGTGACCATCTGAATTCAAAAAAGAAGGCAGTTATAATGAGGACAGGGGTAATCATTGGGAGCTGAAATGTTTTTGCTTTATGGTATACTAGAAAGCAAACGCGTGGATGAGGATTTACAAGATTTGAATCAACATTTGAAGTTGGCATGTGAAAGGCAGATGTACGAGCCCGTTCAAATTAAAATTTTTAGTTTTTGTAAAAAATTAATTTTTGACTAAAAATTGGGTGGCTTAATGTTTGAGGAAATGCCTAAAGCACAGATGAAGCCCAATAGGTTTGGGCATATTAGGTACTGATGCAGTACGTGCTTGAGAACGATTTTCAAGGAAGCTACGGCCGTCACATAAACTATGCAGAAAAGCTCCCATTGGACCATGGACATGTACATATGCATATTTTAAAATTTAAACATTTTAATCATAATAACAACATAAACAAAATACACATACTTTAATAAGTCAATATCTAAAACAAGCTGCTATGTTTCCAATTGAAATCAATCTTATGAAATTCTGATTCTGTGTGATAACACAAGTGCTATAAGCTTGACCAAGAATCCTGTTCATCACTCTAAGACCAAGCATATTGAAATCCATCACCATTTCATTAGAGATCATGTTAATAAAAGAGATGTTTGTCTAGAGTATATAAACACAAATCTTCAATTAGCTGACATCTTCACCAAACCATTTGATAAGGATTATTTCTGTGCAATTAGAAATGAATTAGGAATGATGGAAATTGGTTGAATTTTGTTTGAGCTTGTTATATATGTGTAAGGCTGGTTAAATATCAATTCTAGATGAAGTCAGATCAATACATTAGTCACAAAGTATCGATATCCTTATAACAAATCGATACACTACTGGAATTGTATCGATATTTATATACACTACCGATTTGAAATTGACACAATCCTAAAATGTTTCATTATTGGAATTCCATTCCAGTACGTATCGATACATTCTCAACTCAAATCGATACTTTAGCTTAAATAAATTAGCAGCCACGTGTAACTCAAAAATTTTTAAGGACCTATTATTAGCCGCCAAAATTAAATGCACATCAAAAGACTTTTTTAAATATGAATATGTTCATATTCTCATCCACACGTATCGATATATCTTACAAATCTAAGAAAAGATCGATACATTCTTTGAATGTATCGATACTTTTATGTTATTCCATGTTTAAAAGACGTTTAAATCTACACGTATCGATATCTCATCCACTCAGAATCCTCTCTAAAAACCCTAGCCTCTTTACCATCGAAAGTCTCTTAATTTTAGATTGTCTCAATCTCTTAATTTTCTTCAAGAACTAATTGGAGAAAGCCTAAGACCAAGAATCCCAAAGTGAGACACAAAAAGAGACCTAAAACACTTGAGTCATCTCCCTTAAACCTTGATTTCTAGAATTGTGAGATAGAGGATTGTTACTTTTCTTTCTTTCTGAATCGAAAAGTAACTCTTGGATGTGTTCTAGACTTCAACCTACTAATCTTAATCCAATTTTCTTATCTCCAAACCTTTGAAGAGTTCGGATGGATTGACAACCTCAACTTTTGAGAAAAATGCTTTGACAGCCTAATCAAAATCTTCTACTCAAATGTGGATGTTAAAAACCTTCACTCAGGAAGAGTATGGATGACTGAGTTTACCAGCATCATTCGTGGACACTTGTTCCAGGTCAATGCTGGTGTTTAGTCCCGCAACACTCACGTACTCGAACGGCGCATTTCATATCCAATAAGTAAATTTCAACCTTTTGAAGCTTACAAGGTAGTTTTCAAAAATCTGGATTTGATAGAGGTGGACAACAACCAATTCATCTAGGCATCCATGAGAGAATCATTCACCTAATTGTTTCATATAACCTTAATGCGTGTTCTTGACGTTATTCATAAATAAGTTATGAAGACATGTGCTAGATACAGAGTATCATGAAGGGCAAGAGGCCTAATCAAATATCTTGGATTCTCAACTCAATGGTGAAAACCACAATATCCAAAGCCAGCCATCTTCACTACGGGTATGTGGTCTTAGTAATCATTCAGAAGAGTCTATCATGGATCCACGCTGAGACAAATACTATTGAGCTGCCAACTGTCGCTATGTTGTCGGAAATAACACTTTGCCATATGTACTATGAGCAAAACACTAATGGAAGATGGATACTTCAATCCCAATACGTACTTACACAATCACGAGTAACAAATGACGCAGGAGTAATCACGAGATGAGGCTACACCAGAAAATGAGTTACCTACGCCTCAACATACACCTAAAGTAACCCCATCAGGTCCCACTTCAGCTCCAACATTGTTTGAACCACAATCCATTTCCTCTATTGCGTTACTATCTCTTCTGGAGAACATGAAAGCACAGATGACATACATGGTACAAAAAATAGAGACAGCCATGGCTAATTTTGATGAGCGCCTCACAAGTATTGAGACCTTGGTCACCACAAAGATGCATAAAATTGAGAAGCACCTTGCTTGAGGTGGAGAAAGCATAATCCAGCTTGGGCAACTTAGACTTGAGTTTCGTAGTGAAATTCATTGGTTCATGCAAAGTTTAGCAAGAATAACCACCCAAGCACCCCCACCCGCATATCAAGGACCTATAACTTCCTCCTCTAGACCATGACCTCCTCTACACACTTCCCAACCTAGCACTTGTCGTACTGTCGACTTAGATGTCGATAGCGATAATTCAGATGACCATGTCTTTGGAACCTTGTAAATTATTCCTCTAGTGATTGTCTATATGGCATGTCTATTTTTTTTTGCTTGTGATGTTATTAGCTTATCATTTAATACCATGAAATATGAACTTCGATGCTATTGATATCTCTTGATTTAAGTTCTCCTTTATTTGTGTATATATCTACCATTTCTTTCCTTTTTTTGATTGCTAACAAAAAGGGAGAGAAACTTTAATTGATTAATGTTTAACTTGAGCATGCAACAAACCTTAAAGGGTTAAGGGGGAGAAAATAAACAATTAGGAGAAATTTTAACTTGAGCATCATTAAAAGGGAGAAAGAACAAAAATTAATATTTAAAATGAAATTAGTTAATCTTAAGGAAAATTATATATTTCAATTGATTTTAAACATCCTTAAGACATACTTAGTTTATTTTGTCATCATCAAAAACTGAGAAGATTGATGATATCATATTGATGTTTTGATTATATTTATCTATTTTCGATGATGACTAAGAATTATCGTAAATGTCAAGCTAACACATGATGATAAAATGATCTAAAACTTGTTGTAGAATTAAGGAATTAATGTACAAATATACTTATAATCAATCCTTAACAAACTTGTGTGAAAGTGTCTTGAAAGCTCAATAGAATCCATATGCAAAAGTAAAGGGATCGATACAATAAGAAAAATGATCGATACCATTGAATAATAAACCGACACTTATGAAACAAATCGATACTTAAGTTCAAAGAGATCGATATATACTTTGTCTAGAGAGTTGCAAAATATTTATAAGGTAAACAAAATTGATACCTGAGTTCAAAGAGATCGATACATGCCTTGTCCTGAGAATTGCAAAATATTTACAACGTAAACTAGATCGATACCTGAGTTCAAGAAGATCGATACATATACTGTCCAAAAAGTTACAAGATATTAATGGAGTAAACCAGATCAATACCTCAAATCAGAAAATCGATACGTTGCAATTCCAAAAAGTTGAAAATTATTTACGAAGTGAACCAGATTGATATGTAAAGACAAACAAATCGATACTCGGGACTCAGATTCAATTTTCGCACAAATAGATCGATACATAGCAAAAAGTGATCGATACTTCTTTTGAAATTTAGGCTCAACGATAACTTCTGTAACATTTATGGTGGCTATTAAATACTCAAAATCAAGTCGTTGGACACAAGGATCTTCATTAAAAGAATGAATATAAATAGAAGAATAATAATGAAGGATAATATAGAGCTATTATTGTGATCAAATCAAAAACATTCAAGAAGAACATTCTCTATGAATACAGTAACTTTCTCTCTCTATTGTAAAATTTTTAATTCTTATTGTGAGTGAATTTTTCCTTCTAAGAGCATATTGGTATATCTACTCTAGTGAGAGAGCTAAAAATCTAAATACATTTATGATATTGTATTGTGCACATCTTCACTCGAAATAAAGAGGATTGTTGTGGGTTACTCTTCACCCATGAAAAAGTAAGTGTACGGTTGCCCTTCACCTCAGAAAGAGTTGTATTGGGTTTCACTTGACCCGTCTAAAATAAGGAGATAGTAGAACCTCGGTGGTGGTGATCCTTATTCGAGACAGTGGACGTAGGTCAAGCTTTACTAAACCACTATAAATTGTGTTTGTCTTTCTCTCTCTACTACTGTTTTATTTGTTGCACTATATTGCATCCATTTCAAGATTCTAAAGTTTATTCACCCCTCTCTTGGGTGTTGCCAACTGGGTTAACACGCTCGACCAGATGGAGAAAACGGTCGACTAGCAGTGAGGCAAATGGAACCAATCAACCGATTCGAGGAAACAGTGGATAGTAGTAGCCTGTCGTAGGGAAGAAATGGAACCGATTAACAGGTTAGGCTTGAATTAAGGTATTTTCAAAAATTTTTAAAAATTTTAAGGGCAGTTTAGTCTTTTCCCATATTTTCTATAAATATCCATCACTCTCAACAATTTTCCTTCTTCCCATCTCTCTAAAATCTAATTTTCTCTCCCTCTCTCACTCTAAAAACGTCTTTCTCTCTCTATCTCTCTTTTTCTCTTACTCTACTCAAAATCCTCCCATTTTCCATTAAATTTCTGTTACCAAATGATTATTCGTCCTTTCTCTTCGAATTGGTACCAATTTTAGGCTAGAAAAGTGTAACGACCAGAAATTTTTCGTAATTTCAAAAATAAAGCTTTGGTAACTGGAATAAAATTTTTTTCTGAAATTGAAAAGATAAATAATTTGAAAAGTGAGTAAATTTTAACTGGGCTAAAGAATTATGAACATTTAATTCTTGATGTTGGGATTATTTTAAGGGCAAAATGGGTTTAGAAAAAAAAAACAAATTGTGGAATAAGCCTAAATTAAGTTAAAAGTGGCCAAGCCCAAATTTAGCCCATGACCCGCCCATACCCATTATAATTAAATGACCCATTTTTAATTTTTCTTTCATTTTGTTCTTATCTTTTCATTTAACAAGGAAGATCTAGAGAGATGGAGAAGATTAGAAGAATATACGACAAGGGAAGAAAAGAAAAGAGCTAATGGTGGAGAAAGAGAGCAAACATGAGGAGAAGAGAAGAAGTGCTAGCAAGAGAGAGAGAAGAGGGCTTTTGTTTGGATGGGAAAAACAAACAAAAACTCGTGAGAGGGAAACCACCGAAAGAAAGAGGAGGTAAACCTATTTGTTCCCTTGTTTTGGCTGATCAAAGAAAAGAAGAAAGGAAATGGGTGTTTGGCCGAATGAGAGGAAGAAATTGGTGAAAGAAAGAATGTGAAACCAAAAAGAGAAGAAGGAAGAAACAATTAGATGTCAAAGAGGTAAAGAACTTTTCCAAAATTCTGAAAAATTTGTTGAGTTGGATGTATACTTTTGAGTTTTATATGTAACTATTATTTTTAATAAAATTAGTAGTAGTAATAACATATGAATACATGGCAGTGAATGACTTAAATACATGGCGAAATTTTGGCTAAGGATTATGCATGATGAATAGAGAATGTGGTGATGTTTAATGTAATATATTATAATTGATTTTGCTTTGGTTATGGAGTTAGCGGCTTACTCGTTTTGAGGTGCTTTGAATTTGTATTTGAATTTGCTTGGAATATCAAGAAGCATGAGGAGAAGAAAGCATCATGGGAAGAGATAGAGAGGAGCAAAATGGGAAGCAAGCAGAAATAAGAGAGAGAGAGAGAGAGAGAGAGCAAAGAAAGAAAATGGAAGGCGCCATATGCTCGAAGAAATGTCGGAGCGAAATATGGAAATGTGAATGGAGAAAAGGAAGGAATTTCTGGATTTTCTAGCAAGTAAATTAAGTATGTGTGTTAATTTGTGGTTTTGAAAAGTATGAATTATGTTGGCATGAATGGCATATGAACATGGTGTTATTGGGCTATTTGATTTTAAAATAATAGAGATAATACATGGTTTAATTATTTAGTGAGTATTGTGAGTATTTTAATGCATTTAGAACGTAGAAATGAAGTATGATTTCATGATATGTGGTGGCAGAGTTGAGCAGAATATGGGGCGGTGAGGTTTCGGATAGAAATCGGGGGAGAGGGTGTGTGTTAGTCGCTGAAATTACAAACAAGGCCTTACAAAACAAAAACTGAGCAAGTTCTAGACCTTGAATTGACAAGCTGCAAAATTCTATAAAAACTGGACACATAAGAGAATGATATAGCTAAAAATCAGGTCAAGACACTCAACGACGATTGCCTAGAAAATTCAAAAAGTGGATTGTCCTATTATGCTTTACACCATGTCATGTTTACGTCATATGTTGAAAACTGTTCATAACTTAAGTAATCAGATTTGAAATCCAAATCCGTAAAATGCAATAGAAACTAGACTCATAAAAAGTGCACTACCAAAAATTTAAGTTGTGATACATTGCTAATTTAGCATAATGCAAGTTTAAAATCACTTGCTGTGCAGTAAATGTCACACCTGTTACTTACTATCTGCAAATACATATACAACACAAAAATTTCTAGTCCATAAATTTTTTTTTTTCCTTTTCTTATATACATACAAGTGTACATCTAATACATCTCTTTGTAGTACAAATAAATTCTAAAA
>JAXCLQ010071511.1:0-11941 GCA_035584115.1 Cedrela odorata
TGATAGACATTTAAGAATTATGTAATAGTAACACTCTCTGTATGAAATGATGTAGCATTATGTAATAATGATTGATTAAATAAGTATGAGAATGGGGTGTTACACAAGTTGTTATTGTTACTGACTTGTAGCTCAATGCCATAATCCACAGTCTCTTTTAAGTATCTTAATACTCTCTTACATGCAAGCCAATTGTTAGTGTATATACCTTAGAAACAAATCATGTTATAGGTTTCTAGGCAATTAATTTGTAATCATATATTTATTATTTTTAATAAATAAAAGAATTATTTTTGATTCACTTTTGTATGTTGTTCCAATTATTTATACATGCTGTAAATAATTTATGAATGTGATAAGTCCAAATAAGACATTTAAAGTAAATGTTCTTATCAAAAATGTTCCCTACAAAAACTATATTATTTATGCAATAATATTATATAGTAAACACATTGAATACTTCCAAAAAGTTATCAAAAAGTTGATATAAGTTCGGATGACGATGGTAGTCATGTCACTAGGACATTATTGTGGATTCACGGTTAGAGAACCGTTTATTGAATATGACCAAAATAAACGATAAATCACATGGAATAGCATAATGTCAATGATTAATTATTTGGTCATATTAGTGTACGATGTAATCCTTCGACTTGAGACATCGTGATCAAATCTAGTATGGATGCGTATGATTCATATGGTGTAATGTACGAGGTTAGTCATGTCACGTATAATAAGCCGGTTTGGTTATGCATTGTTCATACGCAGAAACGAACGATGGTTAAGATGGGATCCGTTGATTCAGAATTTTAGGATTAGAGTTTTCGCTAACTCAATCTATATACGAGTTCCTTTGGCGAGCGTCCATAAATGTTGGAAAAATAAATATCTAGCTAGAGTGATTATTAATTATGCGAAAAGTTTGCGATGACAAGTTCCGGACAGAGCGATCGACGGTTCACAGAGAAATCGAGTTCAAGATTTTGACATTTGTGAATTTATATTCGATAAGGATATAGATGATAGAAGGATATTACCTACATGGAAAATAGGGTAGTTTATATTAAAATGGGATTTGATGAAGTTATTAAACTCGCTGCATTTTAGAGGTTATGACATGTTCTAGATGTCAACCATAGTCAATGTTTTCATAATTAATTTTGGATGAAATCCAAAATTGGGGACATGGCTAATTTATGGGAGTCCCACAAAGTCACTCCAATACTTGATGTGAGAGGGTACGGAATATTTAAAAGGAGGCTAGTACTATCCTAAAATAATAAGGGTTTTGATTATTTTATGTAAGTGTTACATAAAATTAAATAAGGTATATTAAGAGTTAAAATAGCCTTATAATAATTAATTAGATTAATTATATTTAATTGAGAGGGTACTTAATAATATTTATTAAGGACTAAATATTAATCATTTAAAAGTTAAAGTACTTATAATAAATACCAAGGGGTTAAAAATGTAAACTAGTGTAGTTTGCATGCTTTTATGACAATAAGTGATTGTCTATGGATTAAGTTATAAAGCATGGGATAATTTTTACTAAAATTAAAATTTGCAAGGACTTCTATACAAATAAAATATTTGCAAATCAGCCATAACTATAAAAACCAAAGTCTTTCACATTTTTCATTAAGTAAAAAAAAAAATACTTAGAAAAATTAAAAGAAAAACTCTCTCATTTTTCCTCTCAAAACCCCTCCCTTTCATTATGCATCAAGGGTGAAAATTTGTAGAGGACTTGTGTTCTTCAAGTCTACTACTCCTTCATCTTCATCAAACATCCATTGAAGTAAGGTGAACACTTCAATTCCTTCTTACAAATTGAGTTTTTTATTTTAAAATATTACCATGAAAAACTTGCAAGCTTTGAAATGTTCTTAGCTTGCATGTCTAATTTATCATTCTACTCATGCATTCATGTCTTTTAACACCAATAAGGAGTCAATGGGTTTGCCATGAATTAACTCAGTTTGTTAGCTGCAAATGTAAGGTTTGGTCTAGTTAGTGTAGCATATTGTAGTGCACCTTTTACATTTCTGTAGAGTGTTACATTTCTGAATGGTTAACTTTTTCCTTTGACAATTTGTCACTTGTTTGAGTGGAGTCTTGATCCTCTTGCAACTCTATATATTTACTCGGTTTAGTAAGTCCTAAATATACCACATATTTACTCAATTTAGTAAGTCTTGGATATACTTATTTTGTGAAAGGATGAGCTTGTCTTTAGTTATGGTGACTTCGATCCTAGGAAAGTATTGTAATTGTCTCAAATCCTTTAAAGCAAAGACTTCTTGCATTTTATTTATAGTGTCTTGAATTTGAGAATTACTATTGCCAGTAACTATTATGTCATTGACATAAATGAGAACAACTACAAGTTCAACTTCTTTTTTTTTTTTTTTTTAAATAATGAGGTATCAGATCTTGATCCATTGAAACCCTATATCCTTAATGTTGTTTTCAATTTCTCAAACCAGGCTCTAGAAGTCTGTTTCAATCCATAGCGAGCCTTTTTAAGCTTACATACATGGTTTGGTTTTGTTGAATCAGTAAACCCTTCTGATTGTACCATGTATATATTTTTTTTTATCAAGTTTCTATTTAGAAATGCATTATTAACATTAATTTGTCTCAACTCTCATATGTTAATCACTGCTAAACTGATAATTATCCTAATTATTAAAGCCTTCACTACAGAGCTGTAAGTTTCATTGTAGTTTAAGCCAATTGTTTGATGGAATCCCTTGACTACAAGTCTAGCTTTGAACCTTGACAATGAGCCATTAAGATTCTATTTTACTTTATATATCCATTTATTTTCAATCAGTCTCATATAAGGTGAGCTAGGTACTAGAGACCAAGTTTTGTTTTTTGCCAAGGCTTGTAATTCTTCTTGCATAGCTTGTTTCCATTTGGGATCTGATAGAGAACTTTTGACATCTTATGGTGTTTGTGTCATTGGAGGTTTTTTGATATGTAAAGCATAAGTTTTTGGTTTAAATATTCTAGCTTTGCTCCTAGTTATCATGAGGTGAGTAGGAGGCAGATTTTGGGCATACTGTTGTTATTATGTTTCAGGTTTTAATGTAAGTTTTGGTTGAATGTTTGTTGGTGATGGATTGGTCTTAGAATCAGAATTTGACAACAAATTGTGTTCTTGACTGTGATAAGAACTTTCAGCAATGTCTAAGTGTTCTGTAGGTATGCATGATTAATATAATGTGTTGATGAATTGCCACATCAAATTAGGAAGATCACATGTTACTGGTTTATGCATGTTTTTAAAATGATCTTCACTTGAAAAAGGAAATGATTTTTCGTTGAAAGTAACATGTCTAGTTATATAGACTCTACTTGTATGATGCAGACATAAATAGCCCTTGTGAAATGCACTGATTCCTAAGAGTACACACTTTGAATTGTGAAAATCAAATTTATGATTCTTTTAAGGTCTAAGAAATGGAAAACATTTACATCCGAAGGTTTTGATCAATGTGTAATCTGGCTTAGACTTGAAAATAGATTCAAAAGGTGAGATGTCTTTGAAAATAGGGATTACAAGTCTGTTGATGATGTAAGTTGCTGCACTAAATGCCTCCATATTAATGTATGCCCTAGAAACCATTTGTGTTATCAGGTTATGAATATTATATTATTTTATATTATCAATAAAAGAAGAGTTCTTTATTACATAAGTAGGCTGTTTTCTTTATTGAATCATACTATATAATAAAGTATGGATGTGAATTGTTTAGATAATTCAATTAATAGTTAAATAAAATTATCAAAGTCGTTCCTTACGGACGTGATATTGATTCGGCTATTATATCACATAGTAGGCATACTAGATGTCACTGATGAATATCATAAGATGATATTAGTGTAGGTGAAATAAAAGTCATGTCATAAAGGCATTAGTACAAAGAACTAATTAGAGAACTATTTTTCGAACTTGACCAAAGTACAATAAATCATGTGGTATATATGTAGTCAATGATTTATCGTTTGATTGTATTAGTGTACAAAGTGATCTTCTGACCTGAGACATTAGAGTTGGAGCTCATATGGATATGCATGGTTCATATAGTGTATATGTACGGGATTAGCTATGTCTTGTATAAAAACTGGTTTGGTTATATGTTATTCATATCAACCTTCTGATAATGGTCAAGATGAGATCTGTTGGCTCAATAATTAAGTGAGAGTTTTCGTTGATTTTTCCTGCATCAAGTTTCTAAACGAGGTGTCAATAAATGTATGAAATTAAAAGTCTTTGGCCAAAGTAAGTTTTAAAAACCCACATGAAAATTTTGTGTTGGAGAGTTCAGGATATATTGATCGACATTTTGTGGAAGAATTGATATTAGAGTTTTTGACATCCATGAACTCTTCCTAAATTAAGATTAGATAACGGAAAGATTTTATCCATGCGATATGTACAATCAAAGTAAGGTTTAATGAAGAAATTCTTCATTATGGCATAGTGGCTGCGGCACATTGCTAGAAGTTACTCACAGTCATTGAGTTTGTTAAATAGTTCAAATCCGAAGAGTTCGGATACAACTCATGGCTAACTCACAATGATCCTTCATGGTCACACCAATATCCTTGTGTATTAAAAAGCTATGGAAGAGAGTTAAATATTATCTAGATAAGGGCTAGCACCTTTAGAAGTAATATAGTGCCGAAATATATATGTAAAGGTTATATATATATATATATTAAGAATTCTTTAAGTTGTTAAATAATTAATCTTTTTATAATTTTATGTAATTTAATGTAAATTAAATGCTTAATGGATAATATTAATTGTCCAAGGACTAAAGAGTTATGAAAAATTATCTTTCATAACCTTGCATTAATTATGAATTAATGCTCTACTAATGTAAATAGTATCCTTATTAGATAAGGATGGACAAAATTATAACTTTTAAGTTTGCAAATAGTTTGCCCAATTAATTATAAATTAATATTACACTAACATGAATAGTTCCTTAGTGGTTAATGAAAACAAAAAGTGTAATTATTAATTTTGCAAAGGGTTGCACAATTAATTAAGTATTTGCTAAGGGGTCCAAGTATAAAAGGCCACTTAAAAATCCAATTTAAGATGGGGAAAATCAGAGAAGTTATAGGAAGAGAAGAAATTGGAAAGAAAGTTTGCTCTCCCATTTGACTAAGCTTCCAAAATTGCATCAAAGTGGTGTAAATTGAAGAAACTTTATATTTTTCAAGTTTATTCCTCAAATTTTACTTCCTGGGAAAGGTATGTACTCAATTTCTAGTTTAATTTAAACATATATTAGATATATGTTTTTAATTTGTGCATGTGATGCGTGAAAATTTTAAGAGATTTAATGCATGATTAAGCCATAGATCATTCTTACAAATGGTATCAAAATATGTAAGAGTACTTGATTTGGCCATTGATTTGCTTGATTTTGTTGAAAATTAAAAGGATGTAAGATTGTGATAATTTCGGCCATGATGGGTTTTGGTGGAGAAAATTATTTTTTTTTCCATGCAATTGAAGTGTTCAATTGATGTTTCACGTGATGATGAACCCTTGGTTGAAGTGTTGTTGGATGGTCATTTGATGTTTAATTTGATTGGATGTCAATTGATCAATTATGGAAATGTTGGTTTAATTGTTGCATGTGATGTGTAGAATTGCCAACAATGTGATCATTTTAATGAAACCATGTAAAATGGATGCAAATTAGATTGGATTCCATGATGGGTGCATTTTGCCAAGGTGAAGGGCATGATGAAAAATTATTTTTCATTTTGCTTTAATGTGTTAATTGTGTGAATTAACATGAAAATGGATGAATGATGATGGAGTTGAATTTTCCTTAATTCCATAAACTTGGCCATGTTGTGTTGGTTATGGAAAATGTGTTTCCATTGTGCTATAATATGTTTAAGGGTGTTAAACATGTTAATGTATCAAGTGTTGGTGCATTAAAAACATATATGCAATGGGGATGTCTATATGGCTTTTGCAAGTAGGACTAGCAATAAGTCAATAAAGCCACAACAGAAAGGTTCAAAAGTTGGTCCAAAGAAAAAAGGCTTTAAGAAAGCCATCTTTAATACTGAAAAGCCTAAGGCCAAAGGAAAGTATTTTCACTGTAGGAAGGAAGGACATTAGAAGAGGAATTGTCCACTGTACCTTAACAGTCTTAGGAAGGCTAAAGCAAGTACATATAATTGTTTTAGATTGATCATAAAATAAGTGTTATTTTTTATCATCATTCTGGGATATTAGATTCAGTAGCTACATCTCATATTTGTGTTTCTTTGCAGCAATGCAAAATAGTTTTACGCTGTCGAGAGGCGAAATCATTTTGAAGATGGCAAATGGAATAATAATTGCTACTGAAGCCAGAAGATCTTCTGAGTTACGATTGTCTAACCGACACATTTTGAGATTAAACTATGTATTGTATTTTGCTATAGCAACTAGAAACATTATTTCTGTTTCTGTACTATGTAAATGTGGTTACGATGTACAGTTTACTAGAAATAAATGTTTAATACATTTGAGAAATATATTAGTGGACAAAGCAATAAATATGAATGGTTTGTATGTTCTATTCAATAAAAGCTATTACTAATAAAAGAATTCGTGATAATTCAAATCCAAAATATCTATAGCATCATAGATTAGGTCATATTAGAAAGTATTGATTGAATCAATTTGGAGAAAGTGGACTTTTAGATACACTAGGTTCAGAACCCTATCCAACTTGTAAATCATGTCTTCAAGTAAAAATGACCAAATTGCCCTTTAAGTGTAGAACCCACAAAATTTGATATAACTTAAGATTATTCAATTTTGGCATTAATAACGAATTCCAACGTGTTAGGTTTCAAGAAAATTTATTGAAATATGCACGGATAGTTACGTTAGTACATAAGCATAAAATGTCATAGATATATATATATATATATATATGTAAGTATATGATTTTATTTCTCTTTTATTTTCAAGATAATTATAAATAATATAAGAACTAAAATGAAGAAGTTTTAAAACTAACAGGCGATTATGCGAAATCACCATAAGTTGGGAGAAAAGTGTAAATAAGAAAAATATAGGGCCACCATTAAAATAATTATATTATTATATTATGGCCCAATGAAGTGTATTACTAAGTTAAACTCAAAATATTTCAAAGTTAAGCTAATGTGGTTATACAAGCCCAAATTCAAATATAATGAAAATAAGCCCAAATGCATGTAAATCCAAAAATTTTGTTTTATTTTCTACCATCTTCTAGACCTTTCTACCCTTTGTTTAGACTAATTAAACAAACAAAAATTAGACACAAAATTAAGAAGCAAAATGTGAGCTAAAGGGTGAAGAAGAAAGACAAACCATGAGTTAATATGAGTGAGGAAGACTGACCAAGCCAATGAAGGAAAAAGGAAGTGGTGGCCAAAAATAGAAGAGAAGGTAAGTGTTGTGGCTGAACTAGGTGAAGAAGAGAGGGAAAAAAAGAGAGAAGAAGAAGAAAGTGAAGAAAGAAAGGAGGAGGAGAGAGAGAGATTTTTACTTGGTAAGGTATATGTGTTGTTTGATTTTGAAGTGATAATTGTTGCTTTATATTTATTTGATATTACATTGATTCTAAAACATGACCTTGTGGTTATTATTATGTGTAAATATCATGGAAATGATTTATATGTGCGTTTGAGTGTGGTTTTGATATTAGAGAATGTATGGAATTAGTGAAGGTGGAGATTTGTGTGTAGGCATGCAATATGAATGAATTATTAATCATGGAAAGTGAGTGGTGGTGAGATTACATAAATGACAGCATATACACTGATTTTGTGGTCATAGATTGATGAAAATTTATGTATGAGAAGTGTAAAATAAGAAAGGCATGAGGCATGAGTATGGTGATAAAGGTAGCTATGAAAGTTGTTGGCAGTTTTTTGTATCGCGTTGTGGCAAAAATGGTTGCATAACCATGCAAAATGTGAGCAGTGATCATACGCTTAAATATGGGTGTTTCGGGGCCAAAAAAAATGAATAAGTTAAGTGTCTTAAGTCATGAAATTAGTGACGAAATTTTGTTAAAGCATAGGACCCAAAATTCATATGTAGAAGACCTGAGCAGGCCTCGAAAAAATAAAAATTGATCAAGTTTTAGACCTCGGATTTACAAGCCGTAAAATTTTATGGAAATTAGACATCTAAGAGCATGACATATTCAAAAATTAGCTTGTTTTGTGAAGAAATGAGATTGCAGGAAAATTCAAAACATTACTACCTTGTTTGAGACCATACCCTATTTTCTAAAGTCATCTGTCGAAAACTTGTCATAACTTGAGTAATTGGAATCGAATTCTGAATTTGTAAAGTCTAACAGAAACTGTACTCATAATGGAGTTTGTCGCCAAAAACCTAGGTCAAGATATGTTGTCAGTTTTGAGTGGCGCAAGTTTGACACAAGCATAGTGTGGACATTGTTGAATAAAATGTTACCTAGAACAAGTTAGTTAGTAACTTGGGTGAAAATTCAGATTTTGATATAATAGATAATCAAAATATATTGAAGTTTTCATTAGGTGGAAAAGTCAAGCATAATAATATATATATTTATTTAATTGATAAATATGTTATATTAAATCCTAACGAGGAATTTTTTATTGTAGAGAGACAACTCGAGCATCCGACGTTAACGCATTAAATCAGATATCTTAGCGAGTAACAAGTGAGTAGATGGACCTGTTTTCAAGTTTTAAATGAAATGATCTAAAAATATTTAATTGTTTACAAAATTGTTTGAATTATGAATATTTTAATAATTGATTTAAATTATCTTATTTTCCAAAATTAGTGGTTGAACAAATTGTTTGAAATATGAATGATTTACAGAATGTTTGAGTTGTTAATCTATTTTATGAAAATTTAGAATTTCAACTATATTACATGTATGAAATAAATATGTATGGAGTAAGAGTAATTATGAAAAATATGTTTGAAAATTTATAAATTGTTCTGTAGATGAGTGATTTGAAATGAAATGGTTTAGATATTGATATGTGATAATTAATTTGTGTGGAAGATGTCACATGGATTTTATGATTTGATATTGGTGTAAAGTGCTCAATGTAGTGCATCTGTACAGATGTTCTTATGGAATCTAAGATGGTTTACAAGTTGATCAAGTTGTTTAAGATTCATTGCATGTTCTGAATAGGCCTATTATAAGGTCACATGCAAAGAAAATCCAAAAGGCAATGAATGGGCTTATTTAAAGGACCATGACTGAAACTATACATAGATAACAAATAAAAGGGCACTACATCATAGAAGATAGGCTTGCAAGATGAAGAACCAATATTGGTGCATGTGTTATAAGTCATTTAAGCTCAAGACCAAGAATGAAGACATGAAGTCATATGCAGCCACATTGTATTTTACATGTATGCTTAATATAATTTTGTTTAATTGCTTTAGTCTTGTTATGTTAATAGGCAGATACAATTAATTAAATAGCCCATAGTTATTTTAATTGCTTATTTTAGAGTTTCTTATTTTAATTGGAATAATATTTCATTTTAGGGTTTCCTAATGTTTAAAAAGGAAATAAAACTTATTTTTGTCGATTGCTATAGTGTCCGCGACTAGGGTTTGCTACAGTGCCGCAGACAAGTTGTTTAGTATTTAAACACCTTTAATTTATTATTTTAAAACAACATTTGATGAATAAAATTATAAAAATTTGTGAGAACTTGTGAGCAATTCCCCTCGAATTCTTGTGTGAACTTAGACTTATCAAAGGCTTTACAATCCTTTGTGGCGTCATCTCTTTGCAACCTAGGTTCTTGAGACAAGTTTCTCAATGGGGTCTAGGGTTAGTAATCTGATCATATTGGCTTTCCGGGTTAGGATTTACTTGTTCGTAGGTTTTTAGGCTACCATGTCTATGGGTTCACATCAGTGGGTCTACTTTAGAATTTGGATACAATGTTTAGGGAAATGAGGGATAACATGGAGAAACAAAGGATGGATATTATACATAGGATGGATAGACATGAGAAAACATTGGCTAATGTATAAAGGGTGCAGTCTAATCAAATACAAAATTCGAATTTACAAGCTAGGCGTAGACAACTACTTTTAGATAAGTATGAAGCTGAGAATAGGTGGAGTGATGATGGTGGTTTTGATGAGTATGGGCATAGACTAGCTATGGGAAAATTTCGACCAAAGGTTAGAAGACATGATAGAGGAGTTCAAAGAGGTTTTAGAGAGAGAGATGAAGTCAACGAAGACTTGAGTAAGATTAAGATAACGATTCCCCCATTTCAAGGTAGAAGTGATCCTGAGGCATATCTTGAGTGGGAGAAAAAGATAGAGTTAATTTTTGAGTATCATAATTATTCCGAGAATAAAAAAGTAAAGTTAGCCGTAGTTGAGTTTATGGATTACGCAATTAATTGGTGAGATCAGTTAGTGACTAATCGGAGAAGAAATCATGAGAGGTTCATTGAAACTTGGGTTAAGTTGAATTCCGTCATGCGAAAGTGATTTCTGCCTAGTCATTACTTTAAGGTTCTTTATCAAAAATTCCAAAGACTTACACAAGGGTATAGGAGTGTGGAGGACTATTATAAAGAGATGAAGTTAGCGATGATGAGAGCTAATGTAGCAGAACATAGAGAAGCCACTATGGCACGATTTTTTAGTGGTTTAAATAGAGAGATTGTGAATATAGTGGAACTTCAACATTATGTAGAATTAGAAGACATGGTACACATGGCTATAAAGGTGGAGAGGTAGTTAAGGAAGAAAGGGGCAGCGAAGTACACTTTGGGTTCAAGTACACCATGGAAACCAAAATGGGATAGTAGTGGAAGAAAAATTGGGGCTATTCCTAACATTAAATTCGAGCAATCTAAATAGAAGGAAGATTTGACCATTAAGCCTAAACCACAAATTGAATCTCAACTTAGTAAGAACCCAAACATCAAATGTTTCAAATGTTTGTGAACGGGTTACATTGCTTTCCAATGTCCGAATAAGAGAGTCATAATGATGAGGGACAATTATGAAGTAGTGATCCCAAGTCAGAGTGAAGAGGATAAGATGTCGGAGTTGGAGGATCCTAGTGACTATAATCATATTGTGTTGGAGGGTGTGAATGAAACTCTTATTGCTTGGCATGCATTAAATGTACAAGTTAAAATTAATGATATGGAGCAGTAAAGGGAGAACATATTTCATACGCGTTGCTTTGTTAACAACAAGGTATATAGTATGATCGTTAATAGTGGGAGTTGTACCAATGTGGTGAGTGCTACTTTAGTGGATAAATTAAGGTTACCCTTGCTTAAACATCCCAAGCTCTATAGATTATTTTGGTTGAATAATTGTGAGGAAATTAAAGTAACGAAGCAGATGGTAGTTACTTTTGCAATTGGGAAATTCAGTGACGAGGTGTTATGTCACATTGTTCTTATGCATACTAGTCACTTGTTATTAGAGAGACCATGGCAATTGGATCAAAACGTAATTCATGATGGTCGTACGAATCAGTATAGTTTTGTTAAGGATGAAAAGAAAATAATTTTCGTACCTTCATCTCCAAAACAAGTGTTCGATGATCAAGTGAAATTGAAGAGTAAAGCCGAGAGTTCTAAGAGAAATAAGGGAAGTGAGGCCGAGAGTACCAAGGGGAGTGAAACCGATAAATCTGTGGGTGCCAAGGGGAAATAAACTAAAAGTGGGGGAAAAGAGAGTGAAGAGAGAGTGAAATCTACTTTCTTTGCCAAAATTGGAGAAGTGAAAAGAGAATTCAAATAACAAAAGCTTATGGTCCTACTTGTCTACAAAGAGTCATTCTTTAATATTGAAAAACTTAACGTTAACCCTTCTCTTTCTAGTGTTTTTGTGTCTTTATTG
>JAXCLQ010071512.1:0-65105 GCA_035584115.1 Cedrela odorata
CCTTCTCCTCCGCCGGCCCTGGACGACTACCCTCCTCCTCCGCCTTCGCCTGGCCCGGACGACTACCCTCCTCCTCCACCTTCGTGTGGCCCGGACGACTACCCTCCTCCTCCGCCTTCGCCTGGCCCGGAAGACTACCCTCCCTCTCCTCTTCCTCCGCCTTCGCCTGGCCCGGAAGACTACCCTCCCCCTCCTCTTGCTCCGCCTTCGCCTGGCCCGGAAGGCTACCCTCCCCCTCCTCTTCCTCCTCATCCGCCTTCGCCTCCTCCTTCTTCTACTCCGTCTGGTGGGGGATTGGCGACGGGGACGCTGGCGGCGATGGTAGCAGGGATAGTGATAATCGCTGTGTTATTAGCTGTAGGCATTTTTGTGATAGTTTATAAGAGAAGAAAGAGGAAGCTTGCTGCTCAAAATCTTCCAAATACCCATGATCCCCAAAGTATTTTTTTAAATATCAAATCTAATTGTTTCTGAATTTATTTCAGATTATTTAATTTTATTTTATTTTCACCTTAACAAACAAAGAAATTTTTTTTAATTTTTATTTTCATCCTACCAAATTATTATTTTTAATATATCATGACTTCGTTTTCAATTAGGATTTTTATTATGTTTCAAAATAAAATAATTTTTTTTAGTAACTCTAACTTTTAATATAATCCATTCATTTTTGTATTAATATTTAACTTTTAGTATTTTTAATTTATAATAATTATAATTTCAAAATTATAATTTTTAAATATTAAATAAAAATTTAAAATTATCAAGCCTTAATATCAAATAAAATTTAAATTTAATTATTTTGACATTGTTTTAGAGTAATTGTTTTAATTTAATTTTAAAATATGACTACTATTTTCATAAAATAAAATGTTTAATTTGATGTTCCAAGTTTTAAAAATATTTTTTTGTAATTTTATCTAAGTTTGTATTATCAAAATGAAAATTGACTAACGTTTCTAGTAGAAATATCTTAAAGAATTAAAATTTTAATAAATTTATTTACTAAATATATTGTAATAATAAATATTTTTAACACATAAATTAATTAACTTAATTTAAATTATTTAAGATAAAATATTAAATATAGTTGTATTTTTTTAAAAAATAATTTAATTTTATATTATTAAATATTTTATTTTTAATAATTATATTACAATAATAGAAAATTAAAGAAGAAATATAAAAGGTGGTACTATTGAACTTGAACTAGAAGGTAAATTGATTCATTGAAGCGTGAGTAGTCAATAGTGGGATTTTAAAGAAATTATTTAAATTATAATAGTAATTGTTTAAATATATAAGGGGCATTTTGAAATTTATCATTTTCAAATGAATCAAGCGTCTCCGTCGTTACTGTTTAGAAGGTTTTGGCAGTGACAAGTATGAGTTATGTGTTCATTTGGTCGATATGCTAAGCTTCGATTTGATAGACTTTGTTACATACATCTGTTGTAAAAGAGTTCCTATTAATCTTTTCAGATGACCCGTTTGCTAGCGGTATAGGCTCTGGTAAACCTGTCCCTCCACCATCGCCGGGCGGTTCCCTTGGAAATTTAAACAGCACCTTTACATACGAAGAACTAAAGACGGCAACAGATGATTTCTCTGATGCCAACCTGCTTGGTCAAGGTGGTTTTGGTTTTGTCCATAAAGGAGTTCTTGCAGATGGGAAAGAAGTCGCAATCAAGCAGCTAAAAGCTGGAAGCGGGCAGGGGGAGCGGGAGTTTCGGGCAGAGATTGAAATCATCAGCCGTGTTCATCATAGACATCTAGTTTCTCTGGTTGGATACTGCATATTTGGGGCTCAGAGATTGCTTGTTTATGAGTTTGTTCCAAACAAAACCTTGGACTTCCATTTACATGGTCAGTCCTTAATTTCTGTTAGTGTATACATTTTGTGTCTTAAATTATGATGCTCTGGTCTCATTAGATTGCAATAACATTTCAGGGAAGGAGAGACCAGTTATGGACTGGCGAACTAGAATGAAAATTGCTTTAGGTTCAGCAAGAGGATTGGCCTATCTGCACGAGGACTGTGAGTATTCTTTTAAATCTCTTTGATATCTTAACGTTTATGTAAGTTTTAAGGTCAGGGTTTAACTCCTTTTGAGGTAATTGTGTCTTCAGGTCAGCCAAAGATTATACACCGTGATATTAAGTCTGCTAATATTCTTCTTGACAATAGCTTTGAGGCAAAGTTATGTTATATGGTAGATTGAATGTACATTATTCTTGTAGACTAACAGATATCTTGCATACTTGGAAACGTTTCGTTTTCTCTTGCTTTGATGGTAACTTATTGATATATGAATTTACTTGTATCTTTTTGCTCAGGTGGCAGATTTTGGACTTGCTAAGCATTTTTCAGATACTGATTCTCATGTCTCCACTCGAGTTATGGGAACTTTTGGGTAAAATACATTTTCTGCTTTATTTGTGCATAACTACCCCGTTGTTCTCCCACTGCAGTTACTTATCTTGTCTTCAATGGACCCTCTATGCCACTTCTCATGCTCATTCACCAAATGCAGTTACTTGGCTCCGGAGTATGCCACCACTGGAATGCTTACTGAGAAGTCAGACGTCTTCTCCTTTGGGGTCCTTCTTCTTGAGTTGATTACTGGATTCCGACCTATGGACAAAACTCGTTCCTTTGTTGATAATAGCATGGTTGACTGGGTATGTATTCTCTTTAATGAGCTTCTGTCAGTTTGGCATGACCAAATAAATCATGTGCCATATCGTTTAGGAAGCTTGTGGGAAAATATTTTATATGCAGATTGTATGCATTAATTTGTATATGTTGTAAAAAGAATCAACTGAAATCTTTGTAGCCTCCATATCATTCGCTGCCACATGATATAATGATGCGGCATTTTTCCCTTATAGGCAAAACCTTTGCTCGCTCAAGCCCTGTTAGACAGTAACTTTGATGCAATTGCTGATCCGAAGTTGCAGAAGTATGATTCTACTGAAATGGCCAGAATGGCTGCTTGTGCTTTAGCCAGTGTACATAATCCAGCAAGGCGTCGGCCACGAATGAGCCAGGTAATTCCATCAAGTGGATTAAACTTAGATTTAATTATTAACTTCATTTTTTCAGTTGACCTACCCTTTACTTCAGAATTGAATGGCCTTGGTCCTTTCCTGAGTTTTAATTCCAAGGCCTTAATGAGCAAGTTAATTCTCATTTGTTATTGTCAGATAATTTTTATTTTGCCCATTGTAAAGTTGGCATGTTAAGTGAGAGATTTCAATTCAACATTTAAAGATGGCAAAATAATATTTGTTAGAAGTGTAAGATTTTGCACCCTTTGCTAGCTTCTTATAAAGCTTTTGCAACTACAATACCAAGCAGATAATTCGAGCTTTGGAAGGAAATATGCAGTCGGACGATCTGAATGATGGAAGCTTAGATTATAACTCTATGCAGCACAAGGAAGACACGAAAAAGTTCAGAAAGATGGCGCTAGAAATTGTAGAGCATGGTAGCAGTGACTACAGTGGGCTAACCAACTCTTACGGTCTGAATCCGTCTGGCTCGAGTACTGAAGATCGGGAAACCACCCAAGAGATTGAACCTCCAAAAGCAGAGAAAGACACCAATGTTATCAGTCAAAGTTCTTGAGAATTGATTACCAGTTTTTGGGTAAATCCTCATTTTACCGATCCCACTGCTTTCATTTCACCATATATAACTACATTCCATATGTGAGCTGGTCAGAATTAAATAATGAAAACTGGAACCTGCCTTCCAAATTCCAATGGTGGATGTAGTGGATCAAATTAATTGTTCATTTTGATCCACTAAACCTATTACCTGCTGAGATTATCCAAATGTATGGACAGTTGGGTGGAAGGAGGATGGCTTTGGATTACTTTTGATTATTATTCAGAGTTTTTGGGATTGTTTTTCCTGTATATCTTCTTGTACTTGCCTTGATATAATACCTGTGTAAATGCAGACTATGCAGTAGAGCTGTTCATATTATTTGACAAAATCAAGATTTACGTGTATGTTATTGAAATTTTCCTTAATTGAAAGAGTTCGTTCAAGAATTATTGGTTTGCTACTTGGAGATCCTTTTTAAATGTTTATTATTAATTCAATTCAATTTATATTGTCATTTAAAAAAAAAAGAAAAAAATCAATATTGTAATTTTAAAGCACAATCATCATTTCATTTCATTAATTTCCTAAGAAATTAAATTTAGGAAAATGATTATTTTATTTTAAGCCTTGTACTTCGAATATAATAAAAAATTAAAAATGAATAAGACATTTTTAATAGTGCAATGCTAATATAATATCATATATTATATATTTTTTAACGTAAAATTTGAAACATAAAACGAAAAATTTGAAATGATTAATGTAATAGTTCAAACAGTCAACATAAAAAAGTTGAAATATGAAATGTAAAATTTAAAATAAAAATAAAAAATTTGAAATGGTTAATTTAAAAATTGAAAAATTTAAATGTAAAGTATATAAAATGTATTAAAAGATGTAAGGTACATAAAATATATATATTTAACTGTAATAAAGTTTTAATTTTTTAAAATTAAATTAATATTTATTAAATAATAAATTAAAAAAATAGGTTATAATCCAAACGTGCGCACGAGTACGCACACATACACGTATATATTCTATTAATAAAAAAAATTAAAGAATCAAATGAATAGTGCGTAATACATAATATTAGATTAAATAATATTAGTGTTTAACAATTTAAATGGACATTCTCGTAAATAGATTGAATTAGAATGAATTATACTGCATTATAGTATATTAAATTTAATACAATAACATGTTTGGTAATAGTGTGTTAAATTTATATTTTAATAGTTTTTATATTATTTATATTGATTCATATTATATTTAATTAAATATTTAAAAATAAATTTTTTAAATATTAAATAATATATTTTATGCTAATAAAATATGATATTTAGTTATTAATACCAGATAATTTTAAATATTTAAATATAAAAAATATTTTTATACATTTAATACAATTAAAATATTATTTTTATTAATATAAATATACTGTATTTATAATAAATGTTGTGCATGTGAAACCTTATGGGTTTTTAGAGTAACTTGCCCATTTTTTTGGGCCCAATAAGAAAGTTAAAATTTTACTTAATTTTGGCAGAATGAATATACATAAATATAGAGGTTTTTTAGCAATTTTTTTATGATATGTATAAAAAATAAAAAATTATATTGTTATCCTATATGTTTTGTTCGAGGTTTCGCACGACGTCCAAAAATTTTAACGTTTAAAACGTTAAAAAATCTTGATATTTTAAAACATTTAGAAATTTTGAAGTAAAAAATTATTGATTGTTGTAGAGAAATATATTTTGTTACAATGTGTTTATAAATAATATTTAATATATTTTAATTAAAATTATTTCAATTTTATTATAAATATGTAATAAATTAATGTTAATACTAAAAATCTTAATATTTAACACTGAAAATTTCGATATTTTGTAGAATTTTTTACAAAACGTTAAAAGTTCTTGAAATTTTATGAGATTTTCTATAAAATGTTTAAAAATCTTAACATTTTGTGAGACAATTAAAATTTTGTGAAGTTGATAAAAATATCAAAATTTTTTGATATTATATTCAAAATTTAGTATAAAGGTCGAGTCATCTCCGCTTCTATCTTTGCTTTAAAAAAAAAAAGAAATGAAATTATTTTGATCGGAAATTCAATTTTTTAACCAAAATTAAATAATTTTTTAAAAACTCTAACTATAAATCTTTTTTTAAAACCTCCTTTCAATGCCTATTGTATTAATTTCAAAATTAGTACAGTCGGACCCGTATTTATATTTTACTTAAGGCCTTCAGAATTGAATGGCTTTAGTCCTTTCCTGAGTTTGAACTGCAAGGCATAAATGAGCAAATTAAATCTCATTTGTTATTGTCTGATAAATTTCTTTTTGCCCATTGAAAAGTTGGCATGTTAAGTGAGAGATTTCAATTCAACATTTAAAGATGGCAAAATTGTGTTTGCTTGATGTGTAAGATTTTGCACCCTTTTTGGCTTATAAAGCTTGTGCAACTACAATACCAAGCAGATCATTCGAGCTTTGGAAGGAAACATGCCTCCGGACGATCTGAATGATGGAATGATACCAGGACAAAGCTCAATATATGGTTCGTATGGAAGCTCAGGTTATAACTCTATGCAGCACAGTGAAGACGTGAAAAAGTTCAGGAAGATGGCGCCAGAAAGTGTAGAGCATGGTAGCAGTGACTACATTGGGCTAACCAGCTCTTACGGTCTGAACCAGTCTGGCTCTAGTACTGAAGACAGGCAAACTACCCAAGAGAGTGAACCTCCAAAAGCAGAGAAAGACGCTAATGTTACCCGTCAAAGCTCTTGACAATTGATTACCAGTTTCTGGGTAAATCCTCATTTGTACTGATCCCACTCCTGTCATTTCACTATATATGTCTGCATTCAACACGTGAGCTTGTCAGAATTAAATAATGAAAACTGGAACCTGCCATCCAATGGAGGGTATAGTGGATCAAATTCTTTGTTCATTTTGATCCACTAAGCCCAATAGCTGCTGATATTCTCCAAATGTATGAACAGTTGGGGGAATGGGAGGATGTTTTTAGATAACATTGATTATTTTTCAGGGTCTATGGAATAGTTTTGCCTGTATATCTTCTTGTACTTGCCTTGGTTTAACACCAATAAACGGCTCTGTGATTTGTGTAAGCGCTACTAAGCTGTTCGTTTTATTTGACAATATCAATATTTCCATGCGTGTTGTTTCAAAATTTCCATTTATAATGTTCTTCGAATATGTTCGTAATTTTCATGTTAATTATTTAAAAAAAAAAACTATTTTTCACTGTATGTTATAAAATAAAAAAAAAAATAATATAAAAATTAATACAGGGTAGAATCCAATGTAACAAAGTGACAACATGGACACGTGGTCATAGCCCTTTTATGCCACGTAGCTCCCCAAACTCCTCCCTTTTTATCGCTAAACTGACACAAACTCTTTCAGATACAGAGATCAAGCTTAAGTTCCAGTTCATAAACCGCCTTGTTTCAGACTCAATCTTGTTCTGGGTTCGGTTTTTTTTTTTCGTTTTCATTTCAATCATTTTTCACAAATCAAAATTCATGGAAGCCACAAAGGAAGGAACGGGAGGATTACTAGACACGATCCTCCCTCCGGGCCTCGAAGACTGCGCTTTGCCGCCTGACTCGATCAAAGAAGCCTTCTTCAAAGCAGCTTCCGCTGTGAAATCAAGGGCCACCTCATTCTTCCACGAAGATGATGAACCCGACGCTCCAGAACAGTGCGTGGACAACCCGTGGCCGTGGGCTAAGGAAGCAGCCGACACGTTGGTGGGAGTGGGCTCGTTTCCGGATGCGCCAGGACCTTGTGGGGCGGTGAAGGGTGGTGGGGTGGTGGAGGAGGGTGCGGATAAAGTAGTGGTGGGTGGCGGTGATTACGCAGAGGGTGATGGGTTGGTGGTTCCTGGCGGTGAAGTGGCGGAGGGAGAGAGGAGTGGTGGCTGTGTGGTAGAAGAGAGAGGGAAGAACGGTGGCAAAGAAGAGGAGAAGAAAGACGGAGAAAGTGAGAAGCCACGTTTGGTTGAAGGGTTTGCTTGAGATTTACAGTAATTTGGAATTTAGGATTTAGTCAGTTGTATTGCTTTTTCAAATTAAAAATTAATTAATCAGAGTGTTTTTCTTTTGATGTTGTATTTGTTGTTTATATTATATGCGTGATGATTCTGAAATCTTGCTTATCTTTTACTCGGGCAGGTTGGGAAACATTAGTGATGTTGTTAGCTTTAGGCGTTTTCTGGTGTATATATTGCAAATAGTTTTGTTAAATATCATCTCACTCGTTTTGAAATGTTCATTGAGTTACCTACAATTAATGTCTATGCTGAAGCTTTTTAAGGTCCAGTGTTGTTGTCTATGTCGTAGTTTCTAATAACTCGTGTATTTTTGATTGGAGATGACGAGTTGTTATGTCATCAAAACAACTTCTTTTGAGTATCTCAAATTAGTTTCTGTTTTGTCTGGGATGATATTTGACTGGCAGTAGGATCAGATAGCTTAAGTTGATGAACTGAAATGGTAATTGAAGAAATTTTGTTCCAAATGGAGTAAATTCTTGAGGTATTTGGCATGGACTGTTTGGTGACAATGTTTAGTGCCTTGATTGGAAACTGATGTAGGACTTTGAAGCATTAAGAAAATTATTTTTTGGATGCAGTAATGTCATTTTTGTAGACTGCATTAAAATTAGATTGCTGTAGTTAAAGTAAAATTTGGTGTAGTGAAATTTATGGGATCATGGATATGTTTTGTCTTTGAAAGCTTGAAGCAAAGACCGGTGAACAATGATTATCACCTGGGAACGGAAATAATACTAGTTGCTTAGAATCGGAGATTTCTCATAACTTGCATTCAGAGTGATGATTCGATTAAGGATTTTGTTGGCTGTCTGTGGATAGGATGAAGATAAAGGAGGGTGGTGTTGATTATATAATTAGATATACTCTAACTGGGTTCCTATGTTATGCTGTTACTACCTTGTACAACAAAGTAGCTCTTCCATCTGGTTTGTGCATTGCTAATGCTGTACCTAACTTGTCATTCCCATTCCTTGGAATACTTTACAGTTCTTGCTTCTCTGTTTACTACGCCACGTAAATCTGAGATTCTGAACTTGCTTCTATGCCACTTTGGTTTTCTAAAGAGCATCGCTTGCAGATATATGGAATTCCTTTCCGCCATCCTGTTGTGACACTCCTGCTGTCACAGGGTCCATGTTTTCACATGCGAACTATTCACGCTGTTCCTACTAATGAGGCTCTTCTAGAGTCAATTTTTCAAAACTCCCATGTTATCTGATATTGATTTGTCTTGGTTTTATTAGGAAGACGACTCTAATCTTCAACCAGTTTTGTACTGGGACATAAACAAATTTTCATCAGGCCAAAACAAATAAAACTTGAGTCGCACACTATATTTATACTTCAATTAGAAGCCTGAAACTTGGAATGTAACACTTACTCTAACTAGCATGCTTGAAACTTGAAGCGTAATACCCACCATATTGAGATAGGTATTTTTCCTTTGATTGAGAATTTCATAGTTGAGGGGAAGTTACATATGGTTTGGTATTTATGGACTTAAAATCGGATCGAAATATGCTCACCCCTACTTAAAATAACTCTTCAAAGAGGATAATAGCAAAATGGAGCTGTTAGTTCAAGTTCATGCGGGCATTAGATTCTCTCCATATGCTATGAATAATGGGACTATTAATATAGACTTTATTAATTTTAAGAGTTCAAACTAGTTTTAGATATTATAAGGGATCTAGTTGAAATTGTTGTTTTAGCCTGCAATCTCAACACTAAATGGGCCTACATATTCAACCGCGGCCCAATTAAGTGATACAGTAGACGTCGTCGTTTCTCTGACCTACATTTCCAGGTTCAGCCGTACAGATAAAGCTCAAATCCATGGCGTGAAGGGAAATTTGTTGGATTTAATCGAAACAAGAAGAGGAGTGGGAGTCGCCTCGCCTCCATGCATCGAATATTCCTTCGACCTCTTCAGTGCAGTACAACTTCCCGCCTGCACTGAAGAGATCGAAGGAATATTCAGTGCTTTAAAGGCGGGAATTCATAGATTTTGTTTGCTGTTACTGTTATGTCTGCAATTTACATGGAACATCATCGTTTCATACTGGGTGTTAGTCTTTTCTGATCAATGACCAAAGAAACAACTGTGGGAGTGAAGACGGATAATATTGGAGGTAAAGTTTCTTCCTTTAATGTTATGCTGCTGCAAAATTTGGTGTTTTATCTGTGGTTTGATAACATAATTATTTATGGCGTTATTTATGAAGATTGCTTTGTTCAGTTTGACCCTACTAGAAAGATGGAGAATTAGATGAATTTGCCTCAGGATTAGGCTAGTGAATTTGTGAAGTTAGACAAGTATATTTGAAATTAAAAATAGATGTTAGTTGCTTCATCTGTATGTTTGATACAAGAATGCCAGAGAGAAAAGTGAAAACATACTGATAATGAGCGCAACATTAGTGCCAACATTTACAGGAAGGATAGAGGGTATATCCGTCTATAACAGTATTAAGTGTTATTTCTCAGATTTGGAGTTTTGGGCCCTGCTTTCTAATGACGTGTCTTGCTTATTGACTTGACACACATGCAATTGTGAAGATGGCCTCCTACTCAGAATTGCACAATTTAGAGACTGGATGTTGGTTTGTTAGTTGCATCCAAAATTAAATTAGAAATTGTCAATGGCACTAAAGCGTGTTGCATTATTGCTTAAAACAACTGGGTTATTTGTGCAGAGAAAGGAAAATCCAGTGCAAAGTTTGTCCGGAGTGCATAGTTTCGTGTACTAACAGGAGAGACCAACTCTGCCCAATGTCAAAGATGGTTTCATACTTTAATCTCTTTCATAAAAAGTTTGCTTATGGGTTCTTATAATATCATCCCCAGACAATTGTCTCTATTTATTATAGAGTTAGCATATACAGGGCATCTTTGCCTATCTTCAAACTAGTTTTGAACTACATTAATCACGGGATCACGGTGGTAATTGCATTTGTGCAGTCTTAGTCAAAACTGGTGGGGACTAATTGCACGAGATTTGCTGGTTTTTACAATCATGATTAAGGGTATGCGGTCCAAAATTGTGATGTTATTACTATTACTAGAACATTTCAACCACTTTTGTCTGTGATTGGAAAGGACAATTTAGATCATCTTCACAAGACATCTTGTTTGTTGTGCTATGCGTTAGAAAAAGACCCCATTTATGAGAAAGTCTTACACGAGACTGCTTTTATGAGACCGTTCAATTAAACCATGCCACTTATTTTAAATTTTCTCTACGATGATTGGTTGATTTCAAAATAAATGCACTAAACTGTAAGATTTTGTTGGATGGCCTTGCACATGATGTAGTGGGACCAACACCATTTAAGACTTTCTCATGTGAGTATTATCAACTTGATAAGATCTCGACATAGAAATTTGATCTCTTGTGACACAAGATTCTTCAAAGGTCGTATTAGTCATACACAATATTCCCAAGTCGATTGCTTAGATATTCAACTCATATATGTGAATTGATCTTGGCTCAAAACAGATAATATCAATATTTCTGTATATATATACACGAATCGTCAACTTTTGTACATCAACTTTTGTAAATATGAAGGCATTTTCTATCATAATGCAGGGATGGGGTGCGGCTGGACGTTTCCAACTTGTTGCAAGATAACAAATGTAAAAACTGACTACATTTCGTAGCATTAATGCTACATTCACATACCAAGACAAACAACTGATTGAAACGTTTTTTATTTCTGAGAACTGTTAGGCATATCTGTACAAAAAATTGACTGCCAAAAAGGGTTCTTGCACATGCTGAATAATGAGCTATCTACTGTCATCATCGATGAATATGAACCCTTGGAAAGCAACCGTGTGATATTCCAGGGACCTGAAAGACAAGTTCAGATATGTTCAGACTTAAACAGTAAGCAGCTTTGCGGCCATATATGTTCACACACACAATTACTGATCTAACTTTTTCTTTTATTTTAAAAGCAGGAGCTTCAAAAGTTCATGATATATTCGAGCTCCTTCATTTCCAGGCTGTTTTACAATGTTGAAGCTTCCAAGATCTGAAGTTTGAAGGTTTTTTTTTAGTGGGGTGAAGCGACGATATAGTTTGTTATAGTGACTATGCCAAACTCATCGTGCTTTCTGGTGAAGAAAATCCCTCTAAATCGTGGAAATGATATATTTTTTTGGTATTATTCAATGGATTGTGATTGAATAATAAAACAAGAATGAATAGGGCGTGCTATGCATTTAGGCATAGTTAGTTATTTGATGCTTTCACAGATTGCTTCTTATTTGCTTGAAATGTATCTGACTGATTCTATTTCAGGATAAATTAAGGTTTGCAATCAGCAATGCATGTCTCATGAGGAGATATCTTTTGCTTTTGAATAAAATTCCTTATTCTCCACCTAAACTAAAGCCTAAAAATAATTCTCTTTCTTGGAGAAATCGATGTAGAATATCCTTTCGAATAGGCTTAATTTTGAACTTTTGGTATCAAAATTGGACCTATATAATATGTCATTTCGAATCATATTTAATTTTTTTTTTAGTTTTATTTATTCCTTTAATAGTTTTTATTATGTTAAAATAATTTAATATATATATATATATATATTATAATGATTTTAGGTTATTTTTGGTATAAAAAGGTTTCATATAATCTTAATTTGTTTTATTTTTACCCTATTATTCAAGTACTTTGTTAAAATACATATCACGTTCTTTAATGAAAAATATAAAATAAAAAACTTAAAATTAACATAAAATTTGAAATAAATAATATAAAAAATTTAAAACAAAAAACGTAAAAATTAAAATTATTAATTAAAAATTTAAAATATATAAAACAAAAAATTTAAAACATAAATATAAAATTTAAAACGATTTATGTAAGATTACAAAAAATTAAACGTTTTTCATATTCAACATATTGTAGTCAAGCCAAGCCCGTAATACTTCAAGTGGAAGACTTGGGGGATTTGCTTCATTGATTTTTTATTCATTTGTTTTTAAAAAGCATTTTCTTAATTGATTTATGCAAAGTGAATCCAATCCCACTTTTTAATGCATTCCTTCTTGTCATGCATGACTGTAACCTGCTCTTATGAATCTTTTCTCCACGTCTTAATCAATCGTTTTCTGTAACTCTGACATTTGTGTCCATCTTCACAAGCAAGGAATTATTGTTAACCAAGAAAAAAAAACTGAATTTTCTTTTCTTTCCTTTTCTTTTCCATAAGAAAATTCCAAGAAAGTAGTCTGTGGAACCTCAAATTAAATAGTCGATCGAGACATTGGTGCAATTATTTTAGGAGACATTGGCTAGTGTATTTACTGTGTGTAAAGGAAAGTTATATGGAGACAATGACAGAAAGAGAGAAGATAGTTCAAAGATTCTTTCAAACTTCATTAATACGCAAACAAGCAAAGTGACTGTAATTTTAAAATTACCAATTTTTTTTTTCCTTCAATCGTTTATTTATAAGTTTTTCTTTGTGTTAGGACGTATACAAACTCTTAGGCAAATTTTTAAATAATCTCATTCATACAAATTAATATGAGAATGATATATAATTGTCGCGTATTTTATATTTTTTCGAGAGTAAAAAGTAAATAAATTACATAAGAATGTAATTTTACCTATGAATGGAGAACTTGTAAATATTGTTTCAAGTACATTGTTTTGGGCAAAAAGCAAGAGATTCATCCTTGATTCACACACAAACACAAATATTTTACAGAGAGTTTCTTGGGTTTTTTTTTTAGTATTTTGAAGTACAATTTTTCTGGCAAGTGTCAACTCATGTTTTGCTTATATATGCTGTAGTATCCAGCATGCAATCAGAAACTGTCTTTTAGGAAACTGCAGCTTGCTTTCGTTTCAAAAAGAGAGAAAAAGGAGAGATTTCTTAGTGTATTTGAAACACCAAAAGCTGTGTAAACAAGAACTGGGTTCAGAATTCTGTTCAAGTTTTGAGTATTCATGCTGTTTTCCTCCTTGTTTCGATTCTTCTGGTTTGTGTTCATACTTGAGAAAGTTTGATACTTTGAGAGAATGTCTGGGGTTGGATCAGAATGGTGTCGGTGGAGATTTCTAGCAGCAATTTTCATTGGTTTACTTGTTGTAGCTTCAATATCTGTTTCAGCACAAGAAGCCAGAAGTGAAAACAAAATTGACAAGGTTGAGCTCAATAATGTAATGAAAGTATCGAAAACTCCTGAGTCTCGATCAGGTTACAAACATGTTTGGCCGGTAAGTTCAGTTCCTTTTCTGTGTGTCTGTGTTCAGTATATTGATTAACTACACATTTTTATGATTTCTATCTTATACTGTGGGAAATTTGACTGATAGGACATAAAATTTGGCTGGAAAATTGTGGTGGGTTCTATAATTGGATTCTTTGGAGCAGCATGTGGAAGTGTAGGTGGTGTTGGTGGGGGTGGCATATTTGTTCCTATGCTTAATCTGATTATAGGATTTGATGCAAAATCATCAACAGCACTATCAAAATGTAAGAGAAATCATCCATTCCATTAAAGATTCAATCTTCCTTGGTAGATAGAATGCAGAAGTTTGATAAACTTATGGCAAATTTGTTTGTTTTGTCCAGGTATGATAACAGGTGCTGCAGCTGCTACAGTTTTCTACAATCTAAGGCAAAGGCATCCTACACTTGATATACCGGTTATCGACTACGATCTAGCACTTTTGTTTCAACCAATGTTGGTTCTGGGAATCAGTATTGGAGTTACTTTCAATGTGATTTTTGCTGATTGGATGATCACAATTTTGCTAATAATTCTGTTCATAGGTATGTTCTGTGTGAATTGCACTCTTTTATTTTATTGCTCTGTTTGAGCAAATGTTTTGATGGAATATGGGTGAACTGCATGCAGTCATGGCAACTACGGCATTCCTGAAAGGAGTAGAAACTTGGAAAAAGGAAACAATAACGAAAAGGGTAAAATTCTGTAGTCATTTTTTATGATGAAATAATTTCATAATGTATTTTCTCTGACTGAGTTCTGAGATTGTTTGATTTTTCCAGGAGGCTGCTAAACGCTTAGAATTAACAGGTGAGGGAGTTTTCAGCTTTTCTATCTTCATTTCTTTTGAAAATCTATTATCCCCAAGCTAATAATTTAATTTAATATTCAGGAAATGGGATTCAAGCAGAAGAATTCAAATGTGAACCTGAGTCTTTGAGCAATACAACTCCAAAAGAAATCAAGGAACCTAAAAGATCAGAGGTAAAACTTTTAGCACAACCTTTAACATTTCCTAGTCAAGTAACTTCCAGTACTGATATCTGTAATCAATTATACCAGGTCTCAATTATGGAGAACATTTACTGGAAGGAACTTGGACTTCTTGTCGCCGTTTGGGCCGCGATCCTAGCATTGCAGATTGCCAAGGTAATTTTCTGGCTTGTGTTTGTTTAATTTTCCCACAGAATCCTGCCTATTCACTTTCCTTTTCATGAATTCAATTGAGCTAAACTGATAAGAATCCTTCTATGGCGACAGAATTACACTACTACCTGTTCATTGCTATACTGGATATTGAACCTTTTACAGGTACCTCCACAGCCCAAAAATTAAATGAAAACACAGAAATTTTTAAATATCAGGATTCTTATTTGCTTATTTTTCTTCGCCTTTCAGATCCCAGTAGCCGGAGGAGTAAGTGGATACGAGGCAGTTGCCCTGTACAAAGGGCGGCGAAAGATTGCATCAAAGGGAGAAGTGGAAACAAAATGGAAAGTACACCAATTGATTCTTTACTGTGCTTGTGGCATAATGGCTGGTGTAGTTGGTGGTTTGCTTGGTCTTGGTGGTGGATTCATTTTAGGCCCTCTTTTCCTGGAGCTCGGAATCCCTCCTCAGGTTTGTAGTTCTTATTCTCCTGAAAAGTTTAAGGATCAGTTTGGGAATGATTTTATGAAAGTGCTTCTGGAAATTTTGTTCTTTAACACTAAAAGTCAGTCTTGAGCAGCTTATGAATCCATCCCTGGATTAACTTGTAGAGGTCTTCCATGCAGGTTTCAAGTGCCACAGCTACCTTCGCCATGACATTTTCCGCATCAATTTCTGTCGTAGAATATTACCTCCTAAAACGTTTTCCAGTCCCTTACGGTAACCTAACCAATAAGTTAATCAATCTTTTCGCCAAACTCTGAATTCACTCAGTATTCATCATTTTCCATTGATTCCACAGCTCTCTATTTCTTCGCGGTGGCCACGATAGCTGCCTTTGTAGGACAACATGTCGTGAGAAAACTGATCAATATATTAGGCAGAGCATCTATAATCATCTTCACTCTGTCTTTCACAATCTTTGTCAGTGCATTATCGCTAGGTATGCTGCTTCTCAATCTTGTAAACTTGCAGGCAATTTTTCAGTACAGAAATAAGAACATTTAAACTGATGAAGGATTATTTTTCCTTACAAACAGGTGGAGTAGGCTTAGCAAAAATGATAGAAAGGATTGAACACAATAAGTACATGGGGTTTGACAGCATTTGTTCATACACAACATAGGTATCTGTGACAACCAACCAACAAAAAGCATGGAAGAAAGGCAAGCTTTTGGCCTTAACTTTTCAATGTAGTGATGCAGGACTGACATTGCAGAATAGAAATCTGCAGGAAAATTCTTACACAAGGTCACAAATTGAAGGACTAACATATGTAGGAGGTGAATTAAATTAAGTCTTGGATTCAACTGTTGTTATCTGCTGTGATAAGTTGTTGATTTCCTGGAAAATTTTACTTTGTATTGATTCAATATCTATTTAGAAGAAAGAACAGAAAAAATCAAATTAGCTAAAGATGATATTGCATCAGCCACCACTATTGACAAAGAGAGATCTTTCAAGCCAACTTTAGGATCCTAAAATATTTTTCATTTACAAAGGCCAAAGTCGGCAAATTTTTGAGGATTAAAATGTTGAAACTGAAAACCTATAGGAGCCAAAGTCTAAATATATATACTTTATGAGCTCATTATAAATACTTCTATACTTTTTCTTTTTGGGTCTGGGCCCTCCAGGCCCAATTGAATATACCCTCCATTGCGTAGACTAATTTAAGCTTGTAATACATGTTAAAGATTCTGAAAATTATATAATTGATCTTAATATATTTCAAAAAGAAAATTAAAATAATAATAAATATAGGTAATCTTGGACTAATTCAAGTATTGCGTTCTTCAAAAACAATTAATTAAACATTTTTGAATAATTTATTTGTCATAAGGATCAAATAAAAATACTAAAAATTTCAGGTCAATAGTAACATTTATAATTTGATTCTTTCAAAAAAGAAAGAAGTTTTACACTGTATTTTTTCACTCTCTTTCATGGTATTTAGTTTACAAGGTTCTTAGGCCGGATTGAGGTTTTATAAAAAGAATTGTTAGATTCTAAATAAAAGAAATAACATTTAAATATTGTAGTAAAACTGGAAATGAAATAAAATTTGAAAAACTATCTTATACAGCACATATAACTGCAGTGGTAACAATTTAAATTATCGTATTCTATTTGTGTCATTTTATATTCGTTTTATGTCAAATAAAGGTCAACTCAAATTCGATTTGTTAAATAATCGTAATTTAACCCGACACGATTATTAAATGATAAATAAATTGTAATCATATGACCCGTATAACAAACACACATATATAAATATATATTTATATATTATAATATATTTTTATAATATTTATAGTATTGTAGTCTATATACTTAAATACTAATCAATTTTATTTTAAATATAATTAAATACCTTTTAATAAGTTTATATTTTAAAAAATATATATAAAATATAAAATAAATTTATTAAATTATAAATAAATTAATATATTATAATTATTTAAATAATTAATTATGTTATAAATAAGTTCATATGTAAAAAATTTTAAATTGAAACTCAAACATAATTATTAATAATCCTAAAATTTTATGTTAATCTGAACCTGCTAATTTTGATTCAAGTCGATTTGGCAGTTACTGTAAAAAATTGTTAGCTCTGCAAAGGTACTTTAAAGTGCACTCAAAAGTTCCCATTTCGAGGAGGATGATTTGGCTGGTAGTGTAAAAAATTGTTAGCTCTGCATGGCTACTTTAAAGTGCACTCAAAAGTTCCCATTTGGAGGAGGATAACAAGAATCAAATGAAAATACTGAATAAACTTCTCACTATTCAATACAACCATTCTCAAAAATTAACTGATTTACATGGCAAGAAATCAAAATGATAATTTTTCATAATCAACCGAATATTTTATAGAAACTAAAATTAACAATTATGTCATTGTCATTTTGATTTTTGATTTTATTCTATAACTAGAGGGAGGCCTTATTATTTCCAATTCTAGAATTTCTTCAATTTCAAGTGCAATTTTATTTTTAATGGAGATCAAATGATTTTGATCTCTTAAGCTTATAAATCCTGTAGTGGCCAGCATTTCCCAATTTGTAGCCTGCAACTTGTGTTTGTTTCTTTCTTACAAGAACTACTGTGTTTTGTTCAAATTCTTTGTTTAGATTATTGTAGTTTGCATTGTTCATATTTGATAAATAAAGTTTGATATTTTGAGATAATGTGTGGGGTTGGTCCAGAATGGCGTCGAGAAGGTATCAACTCCAGAAAGTCGATCATTTTACAAACATGTTTGGCCTGTAGGTTCTAGGTACCATAATTCATTGACATATTTACATGAAAACAATAATATTGATGAATTGGAACAACATCTATAATTAAAAGCTTGGCATTGGCTTTATATAGAAAATGAAATTTAGCTGGAAAATTGTGGTGGTTTCGATGCTGGCATTATTTGGAGCAGCCTGTGGGAGTGTGTCAGGTGTTGGTGAATGCGGTATATTTGTTTCTATGCTTACTTTGATCATTGGATTTGTATCAAAATTTTCAACAGCAATATCGAAATGTAATATTTGCAAATTAAACCAAACCCTCGTATATAAATTCATGTGCCCTATTTTCTGTATTTATTACTTGTTGGGTTGTTCAGGTATGATTACAGCGCACGCAGCATTCACAGTAGTACACTATGTAAAGCAAAGGCATCCTACACTTGAATTACCCCTTATTGATTATGATCTTAAACTTCTATTTGAACCAATGTTGGTTGCTTGGAATCAGCATTGGAGTTACTTTAAATGTGATTTGACTAACTGGATGATCGACATTGCTAATGATTCTGGCTATAGGTATGTATGTAAATATATCTTCTTTTGCTTGAATTAATTGCAGTTTTCCCAGTTTTGATCTGTTGGATATATATATATATATATATATAAATTAATATTTGATTGTGCAGCCTTGTCAGCTAGGGCATTCTTCAAAGGAGTTGAGACTCAGAAAAAGGAAACCTTAACAATCAAGGTAGTAAAGTATGCATATGGGAATTTCTGACTAATTATATATAATCTACAAATGATCATTTACAATTTCTTCTTCTTCTCCTGTTTCTGTTTCTTGAGGAGACCCGACCTGTTGTGATATTAAATGGTGAGTTGATTTTGGCCTGAACTTGGGTTGGTTTTTTCTTGTTCATTAGAAATTATAAAGTTATCTTTATATATATGATATTAATCAGGAAATAAAATTCGAAGCAGACTCAAGAACATGAAGCCTTAAGCAATACGGCTGGATAAGGAACATAAAAGACCAAAGGTAACGTAAGAACACTTGCATATATAGTCTGCAGAATTTCCTGTTGGAATTTTAAGAACTGACATCCGTGACCATGTCTCAGGTTTCTATTGTAAAGAATATTCTCTGGAAAGAACTAGTACTTGTTCTTCTTGCCTGGGTTATAATCCTTGCTTTGCATATTGAGCTGATCAACTCGTGCTAATCCTACTTGTTTTTGTTTTTGGCAACAGAATTGCACAACAACCTGTTCAGTGCTCTATTGGATAATAAACTTGTTTCAGGCATATATAATATTGATCTCTCCTTTGTCAATTTTGGATTTTCCCGATCACGATATCTTAATTTGTTCTTTCTTGCCTTAAAAGATCCCGGTAGCCGACGTTGTAACCGGATACGAGGCAGTTGGGCTGTACAAAGGGTGGCGAAAGGTTGCATCCACAGAAGAAATAGCCAAAAAGTGTAAAGTTTACCAGCTTGCTCTTTGTTGCCTTTTGGTTTAATGGCAGGAATAATCGGCAGACTGCTCGGCCTTGGCGGAGGATTTATCGTCAGTCCTGTTATGTTAGAGTTGGGAGTACACCCTCAGGTACATTAATTGTTTTCACGACAGTTTTCATTTACATAGGCTTCGGTTGGAATTTATAAACATATTTAGCTAGTAAGTGTATTCGGATCCTCTCTTAATATTTTTCCAAAATCTTTCGATTCTTATTATTACAATAACATGTGGTCGTGTTATATTTCAATTTACGGAACTTTCGGATTGATAGGACATAAAATTTGGCTGGAAAATTGTGGTGGGTAAAATAATCGGATTCTTTGGATCAGCATGTGCTAGTGTGGAAGGTGCCGGTGCTGGTGGCTTATATATTTGTTCCAATGCTCAATTTGATTATCGGATTCGATACAAAATCATCCGCCGCAATATCAAATATAAGAGATATTAACCCTTTTTAATTTATAATTGTTATAAAATAAAATCATTAGTTATCAGTTGTTTTGAATTAAATTATACTATTGAACTATACTTTCAAAATTAAGTGAAAATATATCGAATAGAAACATGAAATTCAAAAACAGATACTTGTTTTCATTAGAAATTTGTTTGTTTGGGAAGGTATGATCACTGAGCCGCAGTAGCTACAGTTTACTTCAATCTAAGGCCTGCCATCGCTTACAATGAAACAATATTCATTAATTATAACGCCATGACTAATTTGTTTCTGATTTTTCAATAAGCAGCTAAACTGTAGAATTTAATGGTGAGTTGACTGATCAAATGTGAGCCACTTTTGCCATAAGCAGGTGTCAACTGCCACAACCATTTTTTAGGAGGATTTTCATCAAACGGGTAGAATTTAATGGTAATTTGATGAGGATTTTCATAAGCAGGTGTCAACTACCACAACCACTTTTGCCATGTTATTTTCAGCATTAAATTGGGTAATAAATTAATTCTTTTGGCATTAATTCATGTGCAAGCTTAATTAGAATATTATTTTTTGTATGGGTATTTAAATCAAATTCTATGTATTAGGTTATTGCTTGAAAGAGGGTTTTGGATTAATTTTGTCATGGTGAAAGCTATTTCACACCTAATACTATCAACTAATGTAAAGATACTAAGTATAAATTCAATGTATTTATCGAAAATCTAAATATAATTCAATTTCAATCGTTTGAAAAAGACATTTTAAAAGCGTTCTTATATTATTTTCTATTTTAATACTCGTAGGTTATGCGATTTATTAATTGGAATTACGTAAGTATTTTGGATTTATGAAATATAAAATATAATAAAAATATATAATTTTAAAAATTTTAAAATTATTTTTATAGTACGTTGAAGCATCGTTATTATGATTAAAATTGCTTAATATTAAATATAAGTGATTATGTAATTACTAAATATTAATAAATAAATATATAAATGTGTGTTTTATTATATATTTTAATATATTTTCTTTACATTAAATAACAAGAAAATGATATACTTTCTTAAATCTTAACAAATATAATTTTTATTGACAATAGTTATAGATATTTATACAATTAATTTTATTATTTTAAATACTATTTTTATTTTTTAAATTCCATTCTTCAAATATGTTATTAAACACATTTTTAATCTTAAAATAAAATTTTAATACTCATTTAATTCTTAATTATAAATAGTATTTTGTTAAATAACAATAGTGTTATTGCTAGAGATATATACTTGCGTGGTATTAATAATATTGGTTGAATGAAAATATAAAATTAATAATTATCAATTGTATTAATTTAATATTTTTGTTTACTTAATTTTGTGTTTATACCATTATTATTTAAATAAATAAACTTCTGTAGACAAGAAATGTGCATGTGGTTGATTTTGTTGGCATATTATGATCAAATGCATGCATTGTAATTTCTCTAATGACAACAAAGATTAGACAAAGACGCCGAGAGTGGAGGAAGAGAGAGGGAGGCAAAGCCAGGTTCGGAGATAAATAAGAGTGGAATGACAAGTAGAGAGAATCAGACAACTTAAAGTGTAACTGCATGCAAAGAGAAAGAGAGGGAGAGCATAGAGTGTAGTGTTAGCTTATTTTCTCTTTTTCTTTCATTAAACGATTTTTGTGTTTCAATTATATTTCTGGTTTAGAAATTTACAGATATCATTCAGGCATTGGAGAACCTTTTTCGGCTGAGTTTTAAGTAAAACTTGTTCTTGAAATGAAATGAAACAGTAATTTCCGTACATAACTGGGTTTTGTTCAAGTTTGAGTCTTTCTGTGTATTTGTCTAGTTATTTTGAGTTTTGGGTTGGTGTTCAAATTTAAAGAGATTTGATATTTTGAGACAGGGAGAGAATTTGATGGCTGGTAGTGGGTCAAGATGGTGGGTTTTGAGATTGATGACAGCAGTTTTGGTTATATTTATTTTTGTGGCTTCATTGTTTGATGTAGCAGAAACAAGATTGGGGCAAGATATTTCAAGTTACAATGACAATGAAGAGGCTGTCGAATCTGGTTATCTGAAGAAAGTGTTGAGTTTCTTGCGGCAAAACAGTCAATTGAGTTATGAACATGTCTGGCCTGTAAGTCAAATTTTCAATGCAATCAGTGCTGCATTTAGTGTAATTGCTTTGACCTCAATTATTTTCTTTGTTTCTGGTGCTAGTGGGTATAATTCTGTGTGTTCCATGCTACAAAGGGAGGTTCTGCAATGTGAAAATTGATTATTGACCTTCTTGAAATTTGTTTATTTACATAATTTTAGGATTGCATTTATTTTGGTTAGTCTTATTACAAATGGTTGGTAGTGGTTGTAATTCTCTGTACTAAACTTAAAGTATTCCATGTCTACTGAATTTTCTGAAAACTGATTATTGGCATATTGGAATTGAATTGTCGACAATGTGTGAAATTGTGTTCCTAGGATATGAAATTTGGCTGGGAAATTGTGGTGGGTACCATAATTGGATTCTTTGGAGCAGCATTTGGCAGTGTAGGAGGTGTCGGTGGTGGTGGCATATATGTTCCCATGCTTACCCTCATCATTGGCTTTGATGCCAAATCATCAACTGCAATATCAAAATGTAAGATATGCCAATCCCTTCTCTATAATGGATGAGTAGTTATTGTTTTTTTCCAGTTCTTGCTATCATTAAGCTTTTAGATCTAACAAACCAAAAGGGCTAAATCTAGCGAACACAAGAATTGTTTCCAGGAATTAATTTGGATGTTTGGATAAGTTTTTTATCTTTAATACCTTTCATGCTTTGGTGTACTTAAATTATAGGTGCTGAAAATACTGCAGCCATATACGTGCTGCTTGATTTCTTTCCCCTACTTTAAAAATTTTTCTTCTGCAGTAGATGATTCGTGTGGAACTGGTTTTGGCTAAATTAAACTGAGCAACTTCAGATTTTTGTGAAGTCTTTTCCTTCTTTTCTGCTTTTATGTTTAGCTTTCATTTTGCCTACAACATTTTCAGGGTAATCAATTTTTGTGTAGTGAATACAGATGATTCTCTGGCTGTTACCTTTCGCAGTACTATGGAAGCTAATGCAATTGTGTCAATTCTATCTGGATTCAGGTATGATCACAGGTGCAGCAGCATCTACAGTTTACTACAATTTAAAGCTGAGGCATCCTACGCTTGATGTGCCCATCATAGACTATGACTTGGCACTTCTATTTCAACCAATGCTGGTTCTAGGCATTAGTATAGGAGTTACTTTTAATGTGATTTTTGCAGACTGGATGATCACAATTTTGCTAATTATTCTCTTCATAGGTATTCTTTGATAAGATTCTGATTTTATCAACGTTTCCTTCGCGGAAAACTTCTTTGATTTTCCCTTCTGGGACACTTTTCTTAATTTGTCCCGGTGTGCTGCAGGCACATCAACTAAAGCATTCTTCAAAGGCGTTGAAACATGGAAAAAAGAAACCATAATAAAAGAGGTAGTAGAAGTTTTCTCTAATTCTCCAGGAACACTATTATCTTCTAGTGCGACACATTTTCCTCCAAATCATTCTAACATGTTACTGATATTTCAGGAGGTTGCTAGATACTTGGATTCAAATGGTGAGTTGGCATATGATTTTTTTTTCTTTATTTCTTCCTTTGGTTTTATTCTTTAGATCACGATTTCTGACATGTTCAATCAGATATTGGTGTTGAAGAAGTGGCATACAAACCCCTACCAGGAGAACCTTCGGATGGTGCTGAAACGAGTACAAGGGAATCAAGAAAAGAAGTGGTAACATTGCCTTACAATCTGCACTTTTATCATTAACGGGTTTGAGACTAATTCTGCCACCTTCCCAGGTCTCAATTCTTGAGAATGTTCGGTGGATGGAAGTTGGGATTCTTGTTGCTGTCTGGGTTGTAATCCTTGCACTGCAGATTGTTAAGGTATTGTCTGCTGTGTGCTTATTGTCCTTTAGGAGGATTTCTTCAATTGCTTTCGTGCATTCATGAGCTGAACTGATGAGAATCCCGCCTGTGTTCAAAACAGAAATACACAAGCACCTGTTCCGTGGCATATTGGGTAACAAACCTGTTGCAGGTACCTTCTCTGTGATTCTTAGTGCAAAAAAGTTATGCTATTTTTCTAGTTTGGTTGATGATTTGGGTATGAAACCATAGCCTTGTGATTTTAAGTTGGAAAGAAGTCTGTGGGCCATTTATGAATCCCGTTTGAAAGCATCAGGATAAATATATTCTGTGGTTTTTCAGATCCCAGTGGCCGTAGGAGTAACTTCATATCAGGCAGTTTGCCTCTACAAAGGGAGAAGAACAATTGCATCCAAGGGAGAAGCAGGCACTAACTGGAAAGTACACCAGCTGATTTTTTATAGTTTCGTAGGTGTCTTGGCTGGTGTTGTTGGCGGGTTGCTTGGTCTAGGGGGCGGATTTATTTTGGGTCCTCTTTTTCTTGAGCTGGGAATCCCACCTCAGGTGCGTTCATACTTACCCTCAAGATTTCATGGTGTTAGGAGAATGTACATAAGTTTGTGTTTCATGGTCCACTTCCGTCTACGAATCCATGCTTGATACAAGTATCAAATAATGGAAACACACCTTATCAAAGAAGTTGAAAATTGGTGATCAAAGGATACAAATTAGTTATTGCAAAAACAATTTCTTTTCCTATTTGAAGCTATGTTGCTTGTAATTGAAAGGCATGTTCTTTATTGCACCACTATGAAGTATGCATGCCAAGACTAACTCGTTGAGAACTTCCGTGTAGGTATCAAGTGCCACGGCCACCTTTGCTATGACATTTTCTGCATCCATGTCTGTTGTAGAATATTACCTTCTAAAACGTTTTCCAGTTCCTTATGGTACTCCTAAGTGAATCATCACTCAAATTTAGTAGTAAGACATCTAATTTTCTATCAAATTTCCAAGGCAATTATTCATCATTCTCGAATTTATTCTGCAGCTTTGTACTTTGTTGCTGTCGCCACCATCGCTGCCCTTGTTGGGCAATCTGTGGTGAGAAGGATCATCAGAATATTGGGGAGAGCTTCTATAATCATCTTCATTTTGTCCTTCACCATCTTTGTCAGTGCAATATCACTGGGTATGTAATTCAGTGTTCAGTGCATTTTTTTTCATAGATTGAATTTCTCAAAATAAGACTGTTCCAATGCCATTCACAACCTAGATAATAGAACTTGCTTTGTTTCTCAATCACTGAAGCCTTTACTTTCTTCTCAAACAGGTGGAGAAGGCATAGTGAACATGATCGAAAAGATTGAGAAGAAGGAGTACATGGGATTCGAGAACCTTTGTTCAGATGAAACATAGTCCTGCAAATTTCATTTCCAGTTTTCTCAATCCAAAAATCCTTGCTGCGTCTTATCCTCCCTGCGCTGCAAATGTCATCTCATAATTTTTACAAAATTTTGCATCCAAAGTGAAAAAATTGGTGTTCACATGCACTGTCTTTGAAATCTAAGTTTGCCTTTGTGCCTAGCAGATGCAGTCTCCTACTTTAGCCTGTCTATACTTAAACTTGATTCTAATGGTGTACTAAATAATCAATGTATACAACTTCATTGCCAACCACAGAGCATTTCCAACATATTCAATACAGCAGCATTTTACCAGTATAATCAAATAACATTCTCATTTTCTTGGCCAAGTAATATAATTTAAGAAATATAATAAGGAGAGGTTACAAGAGAGACAAAATTCCAATCTTTTGGAGTATAGGTAAGTTCGTAGAGTTTGGTTTAATTGGACAGCCTGCTGGCAGTTGTCACAACTCACAGCTATAAAAAAAAAAATATACAACTAATGCAAGCTTAGAATGCTGGAAGTATTTGAAAACAGTTCTTCCAGGATTTTACTACTAAACTGATTCTCCATCACATCCTCGCTTCTACATTTCTTGATTTGCCTCTTCTTCTTTTTTTAAATATCAATATTCTAAATCGCTATACGTTCTATAATTCATCTTTCAAATCTTGATCTTTGGTTTTCAATTCATCTTTCAACACTTGATCTTTGGGTTTCAATTGTTTGTTGATAAATGCTGCCAAGTCCTTTGAGCTGGATTTTGTTGAAAGTTTGATCTGCACAGAAAATGGAAGTGTTGCATCGGAAGGATAAAGACAGATAAAAAAAAAAATAAATGAAGATTTATAAATTGTGAGACAATTACCGGATTTGCTTTATCACTGGCTGGGTAAAATAGAAGTGTTGGGTACTCATCGATCTGCAACGATAAATAATGAAAATGCATAACTCATCATCATTCTCCATGATTTATAATCTCATAGCTATGATGAGGTCCAAATTGTTTCTAACCAACTAAGCTTCAATTCTCCAAAAACTCTATGTTGTGGGAAACAATAATCTTTGTTTCTCATTTGTAAATATTCCAGCATGTCAAACATTGCAACAAGATTGTGGCGATTGGATTTTCTAAAACACTTACCTGAAGTTTTGGATGCTCATTTGCAGAAGAATCTATCTTTGCAAAGACTAGATTGTCCAAACACTTGAAGTGCTTAGCCAATTTTTCAATTTGCTTGCTAGTTGTGTCACATTTGATGCACCATGGTGTAAATACCTGTTTTGTAACAATCAAAGTAAGGTATTTTAGCAACAATACTGAAATTACTTGACTCTGGCAAAATTCTGCATTCTTTGGGCATAGCTATTTCCAAAGTGTACCCAGCATATATTTCTAAGATATTGGACTTTTATACATGTGCAGCACAGCAACATTAATAATGCACAGCTGACAAACTCGGTAGTTCTACAAGATAAAAGGGAAGAATTTTCCTCTATATTTTTTAGGATGCCACTTTCATGCAAATTGGTTAGTATGCGTGCTTCAACATCCGATGCCAGACATATGATTTGTTTTAAAGCATATCAAGGAATACAATCCATAAACATATTTTTTTATTTTTTAGGTTGTCACAAACCCTTCCCCACCCCCAATACAATCCTTAACAAATAAATAGCAGAATAATAAAAAACTGGTACACTTGTATGATTTCATCTTCTATTCAATAGGCAAGCCTACTTCCAGTATAATGACCCATGATTATTGAATAGCTGAAACAAGATCTTATTTGCCATTTAACCAGAAAAAGCTCAGATACAAGAAGCAGAAAGAACAGATGCAAACCTCTAGAAGAACATCCTTGGGACTGTTCAAAACCAAGTCATCAAATGTCTTTCCTACAATAACACGCACGCTTGCATCCATCTGCAATTGTTGACACTCATAAATATATGTGAAAATATAAATGAATAAATAAAGAACATAATAAAAAAAATATGTCAGGTTTGATTAGTTCATAATCAGAACATTATATATAGTCACAAGTCAGAACATAATCTGAGAGCATTTATAAGTGAGTGCTTGAAATGTAAGTCAATGTATTATATAAAATTTTCAAATAATGTGTTTTATGCCATTTTAATTAGCTTATTTTCGTGCTTTCAAATACTTGTTAAAATAATATATTATAGGACTCAAAAGTGAGCTGATCAATTCATTACAATGGAAATTATGACGCCATCAACTGCACATACAATACGTGCTTATTGACCATGTAAAACCAATGGGCTTCAGTTTTAAAACAGGACTAACTATCAATTGCTTCAATGACAACTATAAAAATAAGTTAGAATTTTTATACATGATCCCGAGTAATTATCCAAAAAGCAAGAGATACTGCACTCACATTATCTGGTATTGGTTGTGATTTGAAGTAAGGTGACAGAGTACCATGCAGAAGCTTTGTGCAGAACTCCTAAAATATCATTTCAGTCTACATGAGTCACCAAGCTAGATATTTGACAAAAGTACAAATTAAACAGATGAGAAAGTTACTTCTATGTTGCTTGGCGTCAGATCCGACTCAAGCAAAAACTTCGAGCTGATTTTGTTGTCAAAGGCAGTCACCTATAAGGTCAACAGGAACTAGTAAGTTTATTGCTTCAGTTAAAGGATATTCAAAGTTAATCAATATTGAAATCTAACCACAGTGTTCTTTGATTCCTCCAGCCCAAACAAAGTTAAAAATGGCTTTGCCAGGTTTTCGTCCGTAATGTCTAATGTTATAAACATTATCTGCACCAAGAGGATGATGTTATATGATCATACGTGGAAAAGATGATCCCTTACTTTAATAGCTTCAAAAATAATAAAACTATGTACCTTTGCTTTGAACTTTCTTGCAATATCCTGAAGAGGCTCAAGAAGACTCTTTAAATCATCATCCTTTGAAAAGACATAAACCTGGACAATAATGAATAAAGTTATTACAAGCTTGACCTCATAAAAAAGTTTTACAAGTAGAATTTATGGTAAATTTTAAGCTTCACGAAGACAATCTTGAGTACACAGAAATTTCATTAATGTTGAGGCAAACTGAAGTTGTTATAAGGCAGCAGGTCAACAAAAGTTGTTATTAACTTAAATTTTCAGAAGGAAAAGTAAGAAATGTGTGGCAAGAGATTTTTGAGAAATGATGCAGTTAAAGTCTTTATCTTTTTAGAATAAAACAATATGACATCGGCTCTTGGAATCACATCCTGCATTGGTTGGAACAGCTCACAGAGTCCAACCATTTCTCATATCTCTATCAAAACAGAATGGTTTCATTTTATTTCATTTGGTTATTCCTCTCCATTCATATCTCTTTTTCCATTTTCCATCTAGATAAGTTTCCAAGATTTCGAATGGCCAATACTCTTTTAGCAGAATTTGGAACAGTCTATATGTTGAAGTTCCCATCTTCATTAAGCAGTTCAATCCCATATTTAGCCTCACAATCTTATTTTGGAAAAGGTACAAAGAAGAATAAAATTCAAAGTAAAAGAAAAAAAATAAATAAAAGAAGACAGATACATATTACAGTGAAAAGAAAAATAATAAGTTGGAAATATTTGCAACCTGAGTCTTAATAGGGCTGGAGTAAACACTGACAGAACTTATTTCTGTTAGTTTGGTAACTAATGGAAACTTGTTGTAGGCCAGAAACTGCAATATTTTGTCCATTTCAAAGGTCTCTTCTGCAAAACCAAACAAATTGATTTACTATGTCAGTAAATTCTTGCTGACATTGTCTGGAAACAAGAAAACAACCAAGATTGATCGAATTGCAAGTTTCCATTATCTAAATTATTCTCCTGGCTTGGTTAACAATTAGTTTATCAAATAAAGCTGATTAAATTTTATAGTCAACAAGCTATACCAGGACAGTATGCAATAAGAAACAATAATCTTACCGGCACAATTACAGATAAAGCATAATTTTCAACAAAATTGGAAAAATAGTATGTGATCAACAAGCATTGCTGAACAAACCAATATGCAAATGGCAGATATATTATTGCAAAATCACCAACTCACCATATTCAGTGTATTTTTCTGGCTCACTTTTAACAATTCCAAGGAAGTGGTTGGTGGCTTTGATATCTGGGTAGAGAACCTTGGCAACCTCCATGTTGGTTGTTTCGGCAAATTGGATTTCATTATCAGAGGCAGATGCTTTTACAAATTCTTCATAATCATGTCCCTGAAAAAAATTCATATCATGTAAGAAAACAACCAAGAACATCAGCAAAACTGAAGCTAAAAGATATCTAGTTTCAAACAATATACACTAGTTATTTTAACAACAATATCTGGAAAGCACAAAAAATTGGAGAATCCAAAAAAAATTGTAAGGCAAGCGAAAGATGATAGTCTAGCCATGAAGCTCCATATTATAAGCCCTCCCCATGAAATTGCTAAAAGATATGAGATAATGCCTGTGTATCATTATCATTTCAAAAGGGGGCAAGATATCAAGTTGAAAGACAAGTTCACTATTAGTCTACTACTTGAAGACATCTGAACCAGTACAGTCAAGAAAACAACTGGAGACCTTAGACACATGACTTCAGCAACAAAATTGAACTCTGAATCTCGTAAAAGTACAAAATACAAGGTGTAGCACTTCCATCATCATCACTCCAAAGTAAGAAGAGTGAAAGGCTAATTCAGCTAAATAAGACGATATTTTTTGAGGAGCTAAACAGTGGTGTAAGTTAATGAATCTAAAGAATGTACATTTATACAAGCCTGACTGCGTTCATCCAAGCATGTAGTTAGATTTACTTGTGTGTAATCAAGTTATTCTGTATATCTTCCTCTTGAATTGATATTGATAGAAATAAATTCCTTTTGATTACAAGTGCTAGAGAAAAGAAAGGTTCCACTAAAGCAAGGAACTTCGACAAAATTGCAAGGCGGATTCCAAAATCAGATTTCTAGAAAGCCTTAATCCTATAAGAAAACATATAAAATTATTCAAAGCCACATACCTCAAATCTATTAAACAGACCAAGAACAAAAGTTTGGTACTTCTTGAGAAATTCTTCTGCCTCATTCACAGAGTTTAATCTAATAACAGGCGCTCCAGTCTTTTTCCTTGCCCAGATCACTATCTCTGCCCTGATTGTATGTCAACCCCATTGAACAAGTTAACACCCATATCAAGATTGTAGCAGCACCATACAATTGATTCTAAATTTAAAAAGCTATAAATAAAAAATATTAACAAGATAGTGAAATTCAACTACAAAGAAGGCGCATATATCTAATATTATCTATCCAGTTTAGACATTATGACCAAAAATTCGATCCATTCAAATACAAGACTTCATTTTTTTAAAAGTGCACAGCACAGTACAACACTTTTGACAATTAAGCATAATTTCCCAAGGAAAAGAACCAAAAACTTAAATCTTTACACCATACCGGGCACTAAACAACCAAAAAAATATTCATACGAGTTGACCAATTTAAACATAGCATTTTTCCAAAAAATTATAACTGACAACAAATTTAGAAGTACAAATGAAATCAACTTACGCAGAAAATCCACCAGTGTAAGGCTGAGAGCTCCCATTGACAAAAAGAAGCAAAGTAGGGAAACCTTTGATCTCGAGCTTAGAAGCCGCCTTGGGATATCTTTCACCATCAATCTTAGCCATCAAAAGAGGACTTTTTAACTCCTTAAGCAAGGTTGCAGCCTCAGCAAACTGAGGCATAAGCTCAGCACTTCTTGGACACCAAGGTGCATACCCGAGAACCAACACAAATTCATTCCCTTCAAGAGTTCTCTCCACATTCTCAGGGTTCAACTCGAGAAAAATTCTCTGAGCTTTTGATAACATCTCTGCCTCAGAGAATTTTGAATCCACATCCCCATGAGAATTTTCCTGCTCAAGGTCTTCTTGTTCATCTAATGCCAGTAATTCCTCAAATTCTTTGTCTGCATCATCTTCATCATTTTCAGAGTCAAGATCAGAGGCAATGATAGTGGTGGTGAAGAAAGAGAGCAGCAGAAGGAGAGAGAGTGTGAAAAAGATGAATCTGTGAGTAGGTTTTGCGGTAAACATGGAGATGAACAGAATTGGATATCTGGGTAGTTAAGAATTTGCAGTGAGATTCAATGAGAAATCTGGGTTTCTAAGAGTTCGTATGCAGAGGCTTAAATCTCAACAGACAAGATCTTGTACTTAGTAATTAGTCAGTCAATGTGAAACGAGGATACACTGAAGCTGTAGACAGTCGAAGAAACTACAAAAGTAATGAGCATGCACTATTTTGGCCCTTCCCTTCTTTGTTTTTTTTTTTTTTATAAATTTAATTTAAAAAATAATTCAAATGATCCAAAAATTTCTCATTTTTTATTTTTTTTTATTTTTATTTTGGTCAAAGATCCGAAATTTTACAATTCCAGAAGCAAAAATGGTATAACTTTGTTGTGATCAAAATTTTGGTTATTCTCGAAAACTGTTAGTTTCTTAAGGTAAGAATGGCTGGCCTCATTATGGCCTTTATGATCCAAAATTACCATGTTAGACAGCAGTGCCCCGTTTCAAATCAATTTGTAAGACTAGGGACAATAAAATATTGAGTTTGACTCATATAAAAGCTTATAGATTGAATGCACATATAACATCTCTTGGTTGCCATTTTAGTTTCACTACCAAATTTGGAGATATGAACAAGTTCTCGTTCTCCTGTGAGCTTCCAACAAAACTCCAATTTTGGCTACTAATTGAAGCAACAAATTAGATGAAGCTAAGCAATAAGCAGCGAAATCTTCACAATCTTATGATTTACATTCTTGGCAACATTGATTCACTCCATGATCCTTTCAAAAGACTGAAAATATCATACATACAACATGTTATGCATATTATTTTCATGAACCTTACAAGAACCACAAATAAATCTCGTTTTCCCAGAAGTGAAAGAAATCCAGGCCTGCGATCCAGACAAAGATACAAGACCAGAAGAATAAGCAACTGATACAAAACTCTAAAACTCATCAATGGACAGAACTTTCACTCATATGTGCATGAATTTTTCTTGAACTTGATGGGTTTCGTGCTGAGAATATCAATGACTAAGGAGCAGGAAATTTGCTTTCTATGTGTTGTCTTCACCAGCTTTCCCACAACTTCTCCTCTTGATCGAATTCCGAACTTCAATGTCAATGGAACTTCACCTCCAGTTTGAGAAACTGTTAAACTTGATCCTGCTCCATACAGTGGAACTTTATTTCCTTCCAAGTTCACCGACACTGTTCGATGACTTTTTCTCGGCTGGTAATATTTCTTCAACTGCAAGCAATCAATCACAGTTGCAACATTACAAGTTTGCTTAAGTATAATGCACACATTATGACAGAATTTACATTTCCTGCACATGTTCGAGACAAGAATTCTCACCTGCCCGGTTGCAACAACGATCTCTGAGTAGACTAGATTGATGGGCGTGGAGCTGACATGAATGCCAAATGTTGTTGCAGGGTTGTACACATTTATCCTCAATGTGCCATTCACTGTTACCATCTTTGTTGGAACTCCGGTGGAATCTGAACCCTCACCAATATAGAAGTTATGCACTGACAAGCTCTGCAAGGATCACATTTCCTTTAGGCGGCCATAAAAATCAAGATTTCATATGAATATCTTCACTAACAAAGGAAATCGATTTGTTTTCGTTTTCATCTGAGACTCAAATGTCTATAAGCAAATGCTTTCATAGACATGCCATTTTTGCACCATATGTATTTTATTCTATATTTCTATTGAACTTAATCAATTCTTTTCATTAACCTAAAGTAATTGAATTGAAGAGAATTGTCTAAATTGAACTGAAACTGTCAATCAAGCCAAATCTTCCATTTCCACAGAATCAAACAATCGAAACAAATGCATGGTGAAGCCCAGTTTTCTTCAAACTTCTAGTCAAACACAAATCTGCCTAAGCTTTGTTGTTCTGATTCCTATAATCTTGTTTTTGGGGTTATCTCATCTCTTTGCTAATCCAATTGCCTCCATTTTTTTTCTTTAAATATAAACTAAACCTCTCCCCTACCCTCGTGTGAGCATGCTCGAACCATCTGATTCGAACTTAGACTTCTAGTACCACCTCAAGAAATTTTACCCCTGAACCAATTGTTCACGTACATTCTCAAACTCAAGGTTTTTCCAATACAAAATTTCATACACAGCTTTACACTTTTTAACTACATATAAGACAAAAACAGAGTGAAAATGATTCTGTATCAAAATTTTAACTTGATAATACTCGCAGACACTAACACATTCATTTCATGCACACTCATGCTTCAGATTTTTCTAAAGCTAAGTTAAATTTAATGAAGAACTACAGAAATTAAGCACAAGAAACCAGAAATTAATAAATAAAATTGGCATACCTTGGATGTAATCTTTGCCTTGTAAGGCCTGCTAGCACCCCAAATTATCAAGCAAAACACAGTAAACAAAACAACAAAACTCAAAACACCCATTAAAGCCTGAAACCGTCTAGTAAAAGCCTTATCTTCAAACTCATCATACTTTCCTTCCTCTAATATCACATTACACTCAGGCCAGCCTTTATCATTTCTTTTTCTAGTCCATTTCCTCCCGGACGACGACCGGAAAATGCCAGAAAACCTGCTGGCAGAAGAGTTTCTGGAGTGGCGGCCAAAAGACGGATGTGAAGGTGATTCCATCGGGCTTGGTTGCATCGAGGAAGACTTGTCTCCGTCGTGAGAATCCCTTGAAGGACTTTGCACATAGTAAACAGGACGTTTTGGTGATCTTGATGGTGATGATGGAGCCAAGCTTGTGATATCAGACTCAGATTTTGTTGACAGCATCATTTTTAAAGATTATTTGAGAATTTGGAGAATGGACAAACACCAGAAAAGATTCTACAAATGAACTTCTTAATACCCAGAAAGCTTTTGAAAGCAGAATTGACAGTACTCCACAGTCAAATTCAGTGCTAAAATGAAACAAATTTTGCAAACTTTTGCTTCAAAAAGCTAAACAAGAACCTGAAAACAGTATTCAACTGGGTTTATGCAGTATCCAGAAGTGGATAAACACAGAAAATTAAGTACCAGACCAAGAATTTTTACTTTCTCTGTTTCCTTTGCTTTCTCTGTTGCAGGAAAACAGAGTGTGAGATAAATAGAGTGAGATGATAGTATCAAACCAATGAATGAATCTATGCACGTCAAGCTTTTGTAGAGCCACAAACAGAAGTTCAGAGAAAATATTATTAGTTCTTTAGTAGGCTTGGTCAGAGCCTAACTCCATACCTCAGGTTAGGGAATAAGTGTCGGCAGCATGTCTTATATTGGATACAAATGCGGTTGCATTTAGAAATTTTTTAAAATGCTAAAATATGTATTTACTTTGTAAATTTTTATTAATAATTTTGTGCTAAATTATTGTAATTCAATATTAAATTATTAAAAATTATATAAATTAGACATTAATTTTCTAAAAAAATTCAAAAATATTTTTACAATAAATTTAAAAAAAACAATAATTTTATTTATTTTTGTAAAATGTATTCATAAAAATTATTTTTTTGATAATTTAAAAATACTTTAGACAATATTAAATACACTAATTTGTATAGTTTATTTGGTGGGTTATTGACAATGTACCTAACTAAGATTGATTCTCAATTTATTTTTCTTCTTGTTGTTTACTACTTCTAGATTATGCCAAAATGACAAACAAAATAATATTATATATATATAAAGCAGTAAGATCGAAAATTTCTTAATTTTATACAATATTTTACATTAATTTCTCAACCACTAAAATATTTCAGTGACTTATGAAATCATTAGATTTAGCATATTTTAAAATTTTATATTTTAATTTCATATATTTATATAATTTTTATGATGTTTTCAAAAATAAAAAATAATAAAATTTTGAGTCATAAATACCGGCGCGCATTAAAAATATGTTTAGAATGTTTTTAAATAATACATTAACTTATTGCATACTACAAAGGGTGTCTATTTTACTTTGCAAAACAAAAAAAAATAATTTATAATATTTTCCTTTATTATTGTCATTAATCACTAAAAGAAAAAGAATAATAAACAATTTTGTGGGGTTCAATTAAATAGAAACTCTAGTTGAAGACAAACAAAGATGATGATAAAGACAAGAGAAGTGGGCCAAATTGGTCAATTTTTAGTAAGAAATGGACAAGTCTATTAATTATTTTGCTTTTATGTCAATTCCAATATTCATTTATTATCTTAAATTTTCTTTACATGGACCATTTTTCAATTCCCTATTGTGAGAAGTGACAAATTTATGACCCAAATTAATGTTAAATTACTTCTAATTATTGTGAAGTTGATTGGGACTACACAACTTCACTAACACATGGGTGGGTGTTAATAAATAATGTTACTTGAGACATATTTTTTTATGGACTTGGCTAATAAATATTTTATGTATCTTATTTTTTATAACGTCTTAAAATTTTAAAATCGATAACATAAAAAATTTGAAATATAAAACGTAAAAATTAAAATAATTAACTTAAAATTTAAATCACATAACATAAAAATTTAAAACGATTAATATAAGAATTGAATACAAGATACACCAAATGTATGTTAGCAAAACTCTTTTTTATGGTTTAAAGTTGACAAAAATTTGCATTCTCTTTATTAAGTGTCTTGCCTAAATAGAACTTTGGATTGATAATAATTTATTAAGATAATTTAATATGTGGGTGAAATAGTTTAATATTGTGTATTTATAAATTAGCAACTATGAGTTGTATATTTATTGAATTTCATAAGCCTAACAAGATTTGTCCTCAGGTTTTTTTAAGCCCCTGAAATATTATAAAACTTGAATGATATAACATAAAAAACTTAGAACGTGAACGTAAAATTTAAAATAATTAACATAAGAGTGAAAAAAATTAGATGTAAGATACACGAGATATATTGTAACAAAATTCTTTTTTGATGGTTTACAATAAGTAAAAATTTGCATTCTCTTTATTTAGTGTCTTGCCTAAATAAAACTTTGGATTAAAATTAATTTATTAAGATAATTTAATGTTTTTACATTAGAATCAACTTAATTTCTCTCATTATTTTTTAATTTTTAAATATGCATAATCAAGCGAGACAATCTTTAACATTAAAATCATCAAATCTTATTCATTGACAAATATGTGTGTGACGGATTATGATTCTCTCATAATATTTTTTACCATTGAATTTTAAATAGATATTGACATTTGATATAATTAATAATGAACAATTCAAATTATATTTTAATAAAATTTAAAAATTAATTTCATATTTTATAATATAAATTGAAAAAATTAAAATATAATTTGAACTGTTAATTATTAATCATATATATTCGTTGATAAATATGTGTAAGGGATCATAATCATCTCTTATCATCATTATTATTTTTAAGTAAATGTTGACACATAACATAATTAATAAGGAATGATTTAAATTATATTTTAATAAATTTTATAAATTAATTTTACATTTTACGATATAAATTGAAAAAACTAAGATACAATTTGAACATTTTATTATTAATTATATTATGTGTCAACATCTGCTTAAATTAATGATAGAAAAGATCAGGAGAAGATTCTAATCTATGAGATAGTTTAATATTGTGTTTGATATCAATTTTTTAAATAGAGTTTTTAAATTTATGCTAAAAACTCTTTTTAAAAAGTTTGAATTCTCAACTAGATATAACATTTTAAAACATGCACATGGCTAATATAGTCTCTGAAGAAACTTGGATTCTGTGTGTTCCAGCAAACTATGTGTTGTACATTTCTTGTATTCCATAAACTTAACAATTCTTGTCCTCAGGTTTTTAAGTCCCTGAAATTGGCCAACTTTCTTCCATTCTTGGTTGTCTATGTTGAGTTCTGAAGAAAAATCCAAACCTCATCTTGTTCTTTCTGTCACAATCACAGATTCACAGTAAATTTTTTCCCCCTTGTTCTAATTACATTGTTATTTACAAAGTTGAAGATGGGAAAAATTTTGCAAGTGAAAAATCTTGGAAAATTTCTTAAAACAGTACCTTTTTAGGTCAGTTTGCAAAAATAACAGTCTTAATTTATTTTCTTTCATCAAATTAATCAAATATACTAATTTTGGACGAAAATGCTCCCTGTAACCAAAACTTAACAAAACTGAAAATTTTTAACTTGTTCAAAACTGAGTTTCGAGTAAATTTAAGTTAAAATTCTTCAACTTGCTGGAAACAATTTCGAGCAAGTTGAAGAATTCCAACTTACTACATATTGTTCGAGTAAGTTGAAAATTTCGAATAAATTGAAATCAATAATTTAAAAAAAAAAGGCTATAGGAGATATTTTTGTCCAAAATTAATATATTTGATTAGTTTTATAAAATAAAAAATTTGATAAATTAAATTAAAAAATAACTATTTTGAGAAAATTTCAAAATTCTTGTCTTAAAAGGATTTGGAAATAAGATCAAATCTCTATGTTTGGCTTTGATACAATAATTGTATTGTTTCGGTTGTTGTTACAATGTAAGAGTCAGGATTTCTCATGTAAAACTTGAGAAATAATAGAGGTATAATACATTCATTAACTTGTGAAGTTGAACATAAAAGTTGAAAATTTTAACATTAAAAAAACCAGACAGAACATAATGTAAGAAAAGACATTTTCTTGTAAGTTTTCAAACTTATAATAATCACACACTGCCAGAATCTATCATGTCATTTCTCTTGTATTATTCTCCGTTTCAGATAATGAGAGAAAATCATCATATCATTTTCATGGCATCTCATTGATTTTTCAGCACCAGAGAGAAATATCTTACAGATATTTTTAACAAGATGTAAACTTGAATTGAATGAATGGAAAACAATGATGCTGATGTCTCACAGAAATTTAGTGTAATGCAAAATTGCAAATTATGTAATGATAGAGATTCACTGTTTTTTAAACATGCTACTCAAAATATTCTTACTCAGTAGAAATCCAAGTTTGAATCTTCACTAAAGAAAAGAAAATATGTTGATTATTGTTCATCATCTTCTCCTAAAATGAGATAATCTCAAGAAATGAAGAATAATATCCTCAAAATGGGTTGGTGTAGAAGGATAATGATGAAATTATATAATAGATATGGTGTTATACAAGTGAGGCTTGGACTTATTTGGAGCCTCATCAGCTTTTATCTTTACTATCTTTATCCACGTGACTACTATGACAAAAACAAAGAGAGAAGACGTCAGAAAAAAATTGGTCTATGTGCAAGCCTAATATTGTTTCATTTGTAAGACCCTCACTCTTTTACATTTGGAAGAGAGAGAAGAATTTTGGGTTTTGGGTTCTCTTTTTATATTTAAGTCTTTGCTTTTTCTAGATATGTTCCACCTCTTGGCAAAAGAAAACAACACAGGAGGTTGAGAGAGAAATAGAGAATCTTTTCTGGGTTCTGAAGATAAAAGCAAGGTAGACAGTTAGTTCATATCGTTTACCAACTGGGTTTTTGTTCTTGTTTTTAAGAGTTTTAGAGAAGATGTTGGAAGGGAAAGCTATAATTGAAGATACAGATATGCCAATCAAGATGCAGATCCAAGCTATGGCTTCTGCTTCTCAAGCTCTTGATCTCTATGATGTCTTTGATTGCAAATCCATTGCTGCCTACATAAAAAAGGTACCACTTTTTCTTCTCTCGACTCACAAATAAACATTTTGCTTTCATGGAACTTTAGCTGAATTTTTCTGGTTATAAATTTTTGGCAGGAGTTTGACAAGAGATATGGAGGTGGATGGCAATGTGTGGTGGGATCAAAGTTTGGTTGTTTTTTTACTCATACTGAGGGGACATTCATCTATTTTCAATTGGAGACTCTCAAGTTTCTTATCTTCAAAGGTTCATCTTCTCCCACCAGTTACTGATGTCAAGGCTATGTTTGGCTGTAAGGCAAAGTTTTAGCAAAAGGCAAAAAGATGATGATAAAAAGTGCTTCACAATTTCTTTTTCCTTTTTTTTTTTCACCTGTCTTTTTTACGTTAGTTGTGGACATCTTATATGTGCATGAATTATGAAATATGGCAGTAAAGAAAGAAGGGAGAAAACAACATCAAAGGGTGGGGGACACATGGACGTAGGCCACATGGGTATTTTTGGCATTTTTCTATGTGGTTTAGAGCCTTGTTTGTAATGTCTTGAAGGTGAATGTGACATCCCTTTTTGTAAATATGATAGCCTGGTTGGTTATGGTTTTCTATTTTCTTTCAATGTTCTTCGCTTGCATTCAATGAACAGAAAAGATAACGTGGAATAAATTATTTGTAACCATCAATGATATCGATATTGTCAACTCTGATTATACAATATCTGATTATAAAAGGATGTGCTCTTTCAATTTGGTTTCACATCTCTCCAAGGCCCCAAATTAAGATAAAGTTTAATAAAAATATTATTACTGACCAACCATATTAGGGAAATCCAACAAATCATTATATCATGAATGGAAGGCAGGACAGGAGATTAATGAAGATAGTTATGAATTTAAGTAAAATAAATAAACCAAAATGAAAGAGTAAATCAAGAAAGCAATCATCTACAAATGAGAGAAAATTGTCCAGAAAGTCGAACGAATTGAGCATTCATGGAGGTTCATCAACTTTCCAGGACTATGGAAATTGTTCAAAGAATGCTTATGAATTTGACACTCCAGCTCAAGATTCCCCACTGAAATTTCACATACCTTCTTCAATAGATCATATTACTGGAGTCAAAAGGGGCTTCTTACTAAAGTGTGCCTCCAAGTTTTCAATAACGAGGTCTGCCATTGCCTTGCTGGTTTCCTCTGTGTCACTTCCAACATGTGGTAAGACGACTACATTACTAAGACCTAGCAATTCTTCAGGAACCTCAGGCTCATTCTCGTATACATCAAGCCCAGCTCCGGCCAATCTTCCTTCAAGCAATGCAGAAACCAGCTCTGGTTCATCTATGTGTGCACCCCGTCCGATGTTGATGAGAATGCCATTTGGACCTAATGCATCAATGACTTTGTGATTGATAACATGCCGAGTTTCTTCTGTCAGAGCACAGGCCACAATGAGGATTTGAGAATTGGTGGCTAAATCAATAATGTTTGTGTAGTATTTATAACTTGTGTGCGCTTTCTGCGACCTGGAATGATAACTAATCGGGCAACCAAAAGCTTCTACTCTCTTTGCAATTGCTGATCCAATCCTGCCCAACCCAACAATTCCAACTGACTTACCACAGAACTGAAAGAGAAGAAAACAAATTACATTTCAAAGGGTAAAAAAGATGGAAGTATCAAATGAATTAAACAATATATTTGGCTTCATGAAAAGTAGAAAATACATCAAAATTCCTGGTATATTCAGCATGTGCTTCATTCCTACAATTGTATGTCTGTTGCTTTATCTCTTATACTTTGAAGAAGGGTGCTTCCTACGCATAAACAATTCTTAGATTGATAGTTAATTGGCATTAACTTGTTTCAAATGGTTCATATGGTCTTTGGTTTTTTGAACTCCCCAATACAATGTCGTTGTGCATCTTCTTCTGATCTGACAGGAGAAGACAAATATGTTATTTTCTATCTATTTAGCCCCAACACATTTCAGCCCTTCAAACAATATCAGTGTAACCAATCTCAGTACCTCTTTAGCCTATCTAAATAAGATTTCTTATCTCCCAATTGGAGTTAAACTTATAACAAACAATTTTCACAGGAAAGCAAGAAAAAATAAAGTGAATTATAAAATTCCAAATTCATCACCTTAATACAATGACATGTAATAATCTTAACATGCGATTAGTTGATATTTAATACACGCCCTACTTAAGCTAAAGTATAGACATAGACTATGCAGAGAAGTCACTCTTCAATTGAGGCAGCTGATATGCTAAAGATACTCCAACATAGTAAACCACTGCTAAAATCACCTGTAAAGTAACAGTCTAACATTTCAGTTGGTCACTCCACTGAATCTATCTTAAACATTTTTGGATGTTGAATAGACAATAACAGTTCGTTTTCCATTCCCTTCATGATCAATGCTTATTGCCATTTGTATGCTTGGTGCCCTATGACTTACAAGACCTACGAACTGATGGTATTTCTAAAAGCCTCTAAATCTGAAAATTGCAAAATAGGGTTTCACCAACCTGAACTTTGATGCTACTTAACCCCAAACCAAGATCACTAATGGTTAAATCTCCCAAATTCCGTGATTAAAAAGTTTTTTACGAGCTAAAACATAGAATACTGCAAATACGGAGATTGAACTGCATTGTGTCACAGAAATCAAATCAATCCAAAACTATCATACACTCAATCGAAATTGGCATACATAATGAACAAATTCATGAACCAGCGCTTAAAAATTGTAGAGTTATGAGAACATACAGACACTAGAACAACATAAGCACAACTATGATATATCACAATCAGATCAAATCAATCCATAAAAATGCAAACTTTCCTAATGCATTCATAAAAGAACATCACAACAGTAAACCAATGACCAAAACCCAAAAAACCCAGATCACAAACCTTAGTACCCAATGCAAAGTCTCTATTTTTCCACTTCCCAGACTTAACAAACCCATCACCCTCAGAAACCCTTCTCAGAACCGCCAAGACCAACCCAACAGCCAAGTCTGCCACGTCATCAGTCAAGAAATCAGGAGTGTTGGTAACTCTAACACCCCTGTCTTTACACTTGTCCAAGTCAATCTTGTCCAACCCAACACTATAACTTGCCACTATCTCCAGGTTTGGCAGTGAGTGTATCAGTTCCGCATCAGCCCCACATTTTGTGTCGCCCACTACTGCTTTGATGTAACTTGAGTTCTCCTGGAAAAACCTGGTCTTGCATGATTGATTCCATAGTTTGAAAACAGTGAAGCGGGTCGAGAGTTCTTGTTCAAGGTAACCGTACATTGGGCTCGTCATCAGGACACCTATTTTCTCCATTTTTCTAAATTATTTAATTTAGAAAATGGGAAGGAAGAAAATTTTATGGTTTGTGTTTAATCAGTTTATGGGAGGCCATCAGGTTGGCGTGAATGCAGAAACGGCAACGTTTCGAAGAATAAAAAGAAAATTACAAAGAGATCCTTATGTTTATATTAACTATATTCGGATTCATATATGTTTGATTTGTCACAATCAAATCCTATTTCAGACAAAATTAATATTAGAATGCATTACCTTACCTGAATATCTTTTGAAAGTAGATTCTTAGTATTCTTTAGCTTCAATTTTCCCTTGTTCCGACCTTTCATTTTACCTAAAATCATATACTTTTCCTAATAGATATTTATAATAAACTTTATTGACACAATTTGATAACGATCACACTATTTCAACTTAGGAGATTTCAGTAATACAAATTATCAAAGTTCATGAAAGCATAACAAGAGCAACAAGATTAAGCTTGCAGGATTCTTTACATAATATTATCAGACCACTGGAGTCAACAACGGTTTCTTCCCAAAATGAGCCAGCAAATTTCCAACAACAAGGTCAGCCATGGCTTGGCGAGTTTCAACTGTGGCACTTGCAACATGGGGCAAGATCACTACATTTTCAAGGCCAAAAAGCTCTTCAGGAACTTCAGGTTCATGTTCAAACACATCAAGTCCGGCGCCACCTAACCTGCCTTGAAGTAATGCAGAAACCAGCTCAGGTTCATCACACAAGAAGGCCTCTGCCAATGTTGATGAGAACACCCTTAGGGCCTAATGCATTAATGACTTGTTGATTTATGATGTGTCGAGTTTCTTCTGTTAAGGAGCATGCAACAACCAGGATTTGGCAGTTTGAAGCCAAATCAATGATGTTTGGGTAGTATTTGTAGTTTAAGTTTGGTTTCTCATTTCTGGAGTTGTAGTTGATAGTGCAGTTAAATGCTTCTGCTCTCTTGGCAATTGCTGTGCCTATTCTGCCCATCCCAAGAATGCCAACTGATTTTCCAGTAAACTGATACGCAGGAAAATGAAAAATCATTAGAAAGGGGAGAGAAGCCAGATAGAAGAAGATTGGATCAAATTGAATGGCTTATAAGAACCCAAAATTAGAGAACTGTGAAATGAATGCAAATGCTTGATAAAAGCTCATTCAAAGCTGGAATAAGCTACACAATGAGCTTAGAAATTTGGTTTGTTTTTGTAACAAAATTAGCAGAAAGCATTTTTTGGCTTGAAGGGTGCTATACCAAAAGGAAAGATGCTCAAAAGAGCTTTGTTTTGGATATGCAAACAAAATACAGTAATCATAATCGGCTCGAGCTTATTTTAGCCTAATCCTCCAGTTTCAGGCCAAACCCTGCAAGATAAAGCTGAATTCAACCTCAAATCAAGCTCGATCCAATTAGGCTACAGATGGTTAAACTTGTAAGAGTTTATTGAAATAGACATAAACAGTTTCATAATTAAATTGACAATAAAAACTTTTCTGTCAATCATTTCCAACACACAATGAGACAATCATCAAATTTTAGTTAAACATTTCACCTATTAATAACCAGTATCATTCCCAACAAAATTTCTACCAATTTGAGAGGAAAAAAAATCAAGAAACAGAAACCACAAACCTTGCTTGTCAACTTATAATCTCCCTTCTTCCATTTCCCACTTCTGAGATATCTATCACTCTCACAAATCCTCTTCAAAACAGCCAAAATCAACCCGATTGCCAAGTCTGCTACATCATCAGTCAACACATGGGGAGTATTAGCTACTCTAATACCCTTCTCTTTACACTTAGCCAAGTCAATTCTGTCCAATCCTACACTGTAAGTTGCAACGATCTCCAGTTTAGGCAAGGATTCAATCAACTCTGCATCAGCCCCGGCTACAGAGCTGCCAACAACGGCTTGAATGAAGTTTTTATGATTGTTGATGAACTGGGTTTTGTCTTCAAAGTGCCACAACTTGAACAATTTGAAGCTATTTTCGAGTTCTTGTTCAAGGTAGGTTGATATTGGGCAGGCCATGAGGACACCGATTTTGTTGCCGTTGTCCATGTTTGTTGTTTTTGTGAGATTGAAGATTGAACTTTGAAGTTTATTCCAAGAGGGGTCTTTAGCTGTGGGAGAAGACACGTATTTTATGTTTTGAGTGTTACACATGGTTTGTCTTGTTCTGGTAATAATTTGTTTATCTACAGTTACACATCTTGATTTTAAAAGTGCTTTCTACAAAATTATTCCCAAATGCGCTAAAAAAAATATTTCCTTCCATCAACAGTTCAAGCATGAAACATGATTGATTACCTAGATCTCGGGCTCACGGATCAGTGATGAAATTTACATATAAAAAAAACCCCATATGTTCTTATTATTGAAATATATAGGCAAGATAATTCAAATTAACTTCATATATAACTGCTGCAATTGGGAAATTGAATAAACATACTGCTTAAGATCTTAGAAGAATTTGATTCATCAAGAGTTCAGACAAGCTGTACCAATTTCTTGAAACAATGTTCTTTACACAAAGCATAATCAGCAGCAGCAGCAAGACGAAGCCTCCAATCAGTCATGAACACACATCTTCATCGAACAATCAAACCACTGGAGTAAGCAGTGGTTTGTTCAGAAAATGGGCTTCCAAGTTCCCGAGTACAAGGTCTGCCATGTGTGTACGGGTTTCCACTGTTCCACTTCCTACATGTGGTGTAAGGACTACATTTTCAAGACCAAAGAGCTCCTCAGGTACATGAGGCTCATTTTCAAACACGTCTAGCCCAGCTCCACCCAAACGGCCTTCAATCAGAGCAGAAACTAGTTCCTTTTCATCCACGTGAGGACCTCTCCCGATGTTGATGAGAACACCTTTCGGCCCCAATGCATCAATGACTTCTCGATTGATGATGTGATGAGTTTCTTCTGTCAATGGGCATGCAACAACTAGAATGTGACAGTTTGAGGCTAACTCAACTACACTTGGATAGTATTTGTGTTTCAAATTTGGTTTCTCTGTTCTAGAGTAGTAACTGATTGGGCAGTTAAATGCTTCAGCTCTTTTGGCAATTGCCATGCCAATCCTTCCCAACCCAATGATGCCAACTGTTTTTCCAGTAAACTAAAAGAAACAATAAAAAAAAAAAAGTACTGCTATGAGAAGGCACAAAAATCACAGGTGAAGTCATTGAACAGAGAAAGAAAATATTTAAAAAAAAAAAAAAAAAGCATCACAAAAGATATGACAATGAAAGGCGAAATTACCAAAGAAAACGTATGAAACTTCACTGGTGTACTTAATGTTGGTGGCCAGCACGTAAATTGACACGTAATGGACTTAATAGCTGAGAACTTACTAAATTCTATGTTAAAATATCTTCGTTAAGTCCAATATTCATACTAATGTTGAAACAGTCAGAATTTGAGTCATAAAACATAGAGCAGAGGGTCTCTCAAGGGGAAAGGAAATGATGTCAAAGAAGTAGAGGTGGTCTATTGAGGGGAAAGAAGGTACAATCTGATAGGACAGAGGAAAAGTTATCCAGCACCAAGTTTACCACATCATAGGCTTGCACAACTGTTCTCTTAGACACAATAGTTGACCCATTAATTCACCAGAGGCACCAGAGGGAACTTAATTGAACAAAAGACAACCTTGCATATGCAAAGTGCAAAATAGTGTTATGATTCAATGTGAAAGTGAAGACACAAAAATTACCAGACATTCTTCTAATTGTCATAAGCTCTATCTTTACCAAATAATGAACATGACTAATCTTTCCTACACCCAACCATCCCTTGTAGTGAGAATGACCATCACCATGCCACTGAATCATTCTTGAAAAGACAACTAAATGACTGTGGGAAGAAATGCATCTTGATATTTTTGGGCACAAACCAAGATAAACTTGAGCACAATATTACTTCTACAAGGACAAGAATGAGAAACAAACAAATAAACAATCACAATTATGATTATGCTGACAGTTTGTGGCATTGTTTGGTACTGAACAACACTGACTCCAAAGTGCACATAAACAAAATGCCATTTCTTCATACCAACAGTTTCTCAAAACTATTTCTTTGGATAGGTAAAATGACGGCACCACAATATTTCCATTCTAAGAAAAATCAGCAAGAGACACAAACAAAAGGAAAAACAACAAAATGAAGAGCTTTTTGTCAACAGATGAAATGAAAGGCAATGCAGTTAATGGATCATTAACTTTAAATTGAGCAACTTATATTACATAATGAAAAAGAAGCTTCAGTACGGACAAAACAAAAATGAGGAACAAACAACCAATCACTATTATGAACACATTCCAATTACTTCTATACAGAATTCTATTCTGCACAGCATCCTCAACTAAAGATATTTGTTTTACAATCAAAAACAAAGAAGTAATCATAAGTCTATTCTACTCATGATGAGCATAAACCCTCAAAGTATGTCAATACAAAGAGTTTGCTTTCTATAGATCTACATCAAAAATATACAAAGACCAGACAATGCAACCAACAATGTTTGGACCAAAGTCTTAGTATCATTAACATTCAAAAAACTTCAGGCTAATAACAGAACAAAGAACAAGCTATCACCCAACTCAATCCCATTATGTTTTTTTTAATTTATTTGACATCGCAATTAAAGTATGCAAACTTTTCTCAATTTTCGTAGGTCATCATATTCCACATTCAACTCCTAAACTCAATTGCTATTGGCACATGAGGGTACAGCCTAGTGTGAGATTCACTTCTGAGGTTTTGAACCCTTTGTATGAGTAGAACATTTGAGTGTATGAGTGCAGTATGACAATAGACAAACTCTAGCTTCAATTGACAACATTTATCACAAAAACCCAATCTCTTACTAAATATGCAACATAAAATCATACTTAACATGAAATCAACTTTAAGGGGAAAGAAAGAAACAGCTGCAAAATAGATTTGATAACCAAATTACTAAATTATACAATCTCTCATTTCAGTTGTTATATTATCAAACTGTTCAGAGTAAGTCGATGTTGATACACGATTCTAGCACAAGCAAGTTTGATAGGAGCAATTTGACACTAGAACTTTTAAACATTCGGGCTAAATTTTCAGTTTTATCCAACAGCAGCTAGGAAAAACAAACATTCTGTTAGACCAACAATCAGCTTTAAAAAAAACAATACTAAAATCTAACGCACAATCAACAATAAACATCCAAAAATAAACAACAATAACAGAAAATTTCAACAAATTAATGAACAAATTATCCACAAACCTTAGTAGTCAACTTATAATCTCCCCTCTTCCACTTCCCACTCCTCACATATCTATCACTCTCACACAACCTCCTCAGCACAGCAAGTATCAGACCAATAGCTAAATCCGCCACGTCATCAGTCAACACATCAGGAGTATTGGTAACTCTAATACCCTTCTCTTTACACTTACCCAAGTCAATCTTGTCCAAACCCACACTGAAACTCGACACAATCTCAAGCTTAGGCAAATTCTCTATGAGTTCAGCGTCCGCACCAGCGGTGGCGTTCCCGACAACCGCACGTATGTTGTTTCTCTCTGTTTTCAGGAACTGGGTCTTGTCTGGAACAGTCCAGAACCTGAAAAGGTTGAATCTTTTCTCGAGTTCTTGTTCCAGATACATGTTCATGGGACAGGCCATCAAGACACCGATTGACTCCATTTGATCGAAATCAGAAGATGAACCCAAGTCGGAATTTCGTTAAGGTTGATGGGTTTTTGTTAGATTTGTTAGCGGATGTCACTGAACTCAAGCGTTATTTAAGATTGTTCTGTTCTGTGTCCTATATTTTTGGAAACTTATTGGATTGATTGGTGATGCTTCTCCTCTGGTACAGTGGAAAGAACTGATATTGCCACCGCTAATTATTGTGTACAAGGACTACGACGTCGTTTTAGAGATTTTCATTAATTTTAGGCAAAAACTCTATAATGAAAATTCCAAAATTATTATTGGAAATATTTTTTTTTCTTCTTGTTAATTAGTGTAATCATTCTCAATTTATTTCATTTTACTATAATTTTTTCAAATTTGTTATATTAAATTGCCACCACTATCATCTTTAATCTTGAAAATTGAAATGAACTATACTTGTACATTCTTTCAATATATATATATATATATATATAAGTATCATTTGAACCTATATTTTGATCATTACAAACTACCCAAATTATGAAATCAAGCCTTAATTATTAACATTACAAAGTAATTAAGGTTGCTTTACCATTATATTTGTTCACATACTTGTTAACAATTACACTATTAACTTTTTCTAATTACAAGTTTCTTAATTATTGTAATTTGCTTAAACCATTCCTTAAAAGACATGACATAATCTAATATATACCATTATTTTAAAAAAAATGGTGGCATTGATATCCTTCTCAATAGTAATCTCTAAATTGCGCTAAATATATTGATTACTATAGAATAAGAAGAAAATTATAAAATAAAATATTGTTACAACCGCATTGAAAAATATATATAATTATTTTTAAAAAAATAATAAAAAAATAAATGAAATTAGCCCTTTACTTTGTATACATTCATTCAATTAAATTTGTGATTATATTTAAACATTAAATTAGAAAATTTATACTGTTAATTTTGTAATTGTTACATATACATGTATATTAATTTTCTATATCTAGAGAAATGATGGAAAACCATGCTTTGGTTTGATGTCCACCCTGTTTTTTTGCTGCCCTTTTGACTTCAAAAATCAAACAACAACCATCCAATTATCACCACGTCCAAGTTTTCGAAACAAAAACACAAAAAATACTTCCATTTTTTTTTTTTTTGTTTTTTGTTTATTATCCTTTACCTAATTCATGTCCACAAGCATGCACCCCACGTTCCTCCAACATACACAAAGAAAGCAAAAACTAAGTCACTGAAATCCTCAAACAAAACCCAAAAACAAACACAACTCTCTCAAATTGTTTGCAGGCTTGTCTTTCTCCCCTTATCTCCTTCTTTCCTTTGTTCCATTCATGTAGTTGGATTCATGTGTTAGTTGTTGTTTTATGTTTCTTGTTCATTTGTACAGAACCCTTTGTGTAATAATCGAAAATGGTTCGTGCATTAGAGCAAGAACAGGAAAATTATAAGTCTAGATTGTATCATTTCAAAGGTTTGCATGACACAGGAAGACATGCTAAAAGTTTGAGCATTGACAGTGCTGGTAAACTTGATGGGGCTTCTTTAGACGATGGGGTAACGTTTAGGAGTCAGGGATCTAGAAATGATCAACCCTTGGAAAAGCAGCAAATTGGAAGTGCTTTTAATCGAAATGATAGGTGTAACATTCCAACACCTAGGTCTCGGCTGGGCAAGGATCATGATGCTGCTTCGCAAGGCATTGAAAAGCTACAACAAGGTTAGTTTTTTCAAAGTTTTGAGATCATTCTTGTTATGCAACGTGAAAATGAAAATTTTGTTTAATGGATGGAGTGTATTGGTTTTGATTTAGATATGGAACAAATGAAGGAAAAATTTGCTAAATTGCTTTTGGGGGAAGATATGTCTGGTGGAGGAAAAGGTGTTTCATCAGCTTTGGCTTTGTCAAATGCCATTACAAATCTTGCAGCTTCTGCTTTCAGTGAGCAATGCCGTTTAGAGCCAATGTCAGCTGAAACAAAAGCAAGATGGAGAAAAGAAATTGATTGGCTCTTATCTGTGACTGATCACATTGTTGAATTCGTTCCTTCTCAGCAGAAATCTAAGGATGGAACAAATATGGAGGTACCTATCTTTTTCTGATAATAAATTTTTTATTTCTATTTTTTGGTGATCAAATTTTGATAAGGATGTTATGTTTCTTTTCTGGAAAGATAATGGTGACACGACAAAGAACTGATCTTCACATGAACATCCCTGCCTTACGCAAGCTTGATGCAATGCTAATTGTAAGTACATTCATTTTGCAATGCATGAAGTTTATTTAATTTAGGCATGCATATGATCATTGTTTAATGAAGATCAGTATGGAAAAACATCCTTAACGATGTTGTTTTTTTTTTTCTCGATAAGCAGGATTGTCTAGACAACTTCAGGGATCAAAATGAATTCTACTATCTTTCAAAAGATGCACCTGACTCCGAAAAGGGAAACACCAAGAGAAAGGATGATAAATGGTGGCTGCCTACTGCTAAAGTTCCCTCAAATGGTCTATCCGAAATGACAAGAAAGTTTCTGCAGTTTCAAAAGGATTGTGTAAACCAAGTGCTTAAAGCTGCTATGGCAATAAATTCTCAGGTCATTTCGGAGATGGAGATCCCCGAGAATTACATCGAATCCTTGCCTAAGGTAAGTAAAACAGAACAAGTCTTGTTGAAATGTTGCATACAAATTCTTTTCTGTTATCAATTTCCTCACTGTTTTTGGATCATGCTTTCTTAGAATGGAAGGGCAAGTCTTGGGGACATGATCTATAGGAGTATCACAGTTGAATTTTTCAATCCTGACCAATTCCTTGCCACAATGGACTTGTCATCAGAGCACAAGATCCTAGACCTAAAAAACAGAATTGAGGCTTCTATAGTGATTTGGAAGAGGAAGATGAACCAGAAAGATGGAAAATCAGCTTGGGGTTCAGCTGTGAGCTTGGAGAAGAGAGAAGTCTTTGAAGAGAGAGCAGAGACCATCTTACTCATTCTCAAACAACGATTCCCTGGAATTCCTCAATCTTCATTAGACATCAGCAAAATTCAATACAACAAGGTAGACAATTTGAATATCTGATGATTGTGCGTTGTCTATTACAGTATTTGTATCATGTTAGTAGAAATTATTCAATTATTTGTTCTTTGGCTAGGCAGGATATTGGTCAGGCTGTTCTGGAGAGTTATTCAAGAATCCTGGAAAGTTTGGCCTTCACAGTCTTGTCGCGAATCGAAGATGTACTTTATGCTGATATGGTCACTCAAAATCCATCACAAGCGGTAGTGAAGATGAATTCTGTAAAAGATACAGCACAATTTACAGCGCCAGACATGTTATCTAGTCCCACAGGAGAGGTAGAGAAACAGAACTCCGTGGAGGGAATGACACTGTTTGATTTTATGGGTTGGGGCGCGGAACAGGCTGAGAATGAAGAAAAGAAGGAACCAGAAGAAGAAAATGCAGATGACCAATTCAAAGATGAAGGAAAGGTTACTAGGAAACTTACTAAGATAGTGACTAACAGGAGGGTTTCCTACCTAGAAACTTTAGGCGGTCTACGAAGCCCGACGGCACGGCATTAAGTAACACTGTAGGGAGAGAAGACAAAACATCAAAAATAGACAAACTGAAACCAGAGAGAAAGAGAGAAGGTGATTGAAATGGAAACACAAAACAAAGTGAGAAAGCCAGACCTGCAAATGTAAATTTCCAGATCCATATGGATATGTGGAGTTCCTTTGAGTTGTGATTAAATTGTTATCATTTCTCATTCTCTTCCTTCCGTTTGTAAATAGGGAAGAATGAGTAAAACCACCGAGTTTCAAGCATTTCAGATTTGATTTCTTCTGTACAAGTATAGGGTTTTTTGATAGCTACTGAAATGTGATTCCTTGATTACCTTAATCTTGGATGACTGCTCCAAGAACTTGTAACAAATAGTGATTGTGCGTCGAGAATTGTTATGCCTTGTTCACCTTTTTTTTTTTTCCAACTTATTTCTTTCATTTTCACAATAGCAAGAACTAAGCATCAAAATGTACAGAATGCCAAATATTTCAATGGCTCAGGATGTGCAAAGCACCAATAGACCAAATCTAATAACTTGAAAACTGCAGGAAACATGCTTAATTGCATGATTTGCAAGACTAGAATGTAATTAAAAGACAAGAGTTTCATACTCAAAGCAGTCATGTGCACGAAATTTCAATTGAAGCAAATATATTTGCATTAATAACAAAGGGTGTCTTGAGTAGGATTTGAACAAACCTACAAGTTTACAGTGAAAAGAAGATACATACAATGAACACTTCAAAAGACTAGGATTAAAAACTAATTTAGATCTTGCCACGTGGTCCGAGCTTTGGTGGAAGTTGTGGGCCCTTCTTGATTGGTAGAATGTCACCAGTAGCTGTGGCACTGTAGTAAGCAAGGACTGAACCACCTCCCAATATCAAGAACTTGAGCAATAATCCTCTCTTGGTGAATGGAGCTGCAAATGTCTCAAAGAACTTGCTCTGCAATTCCATATATATGCATATATAAGTTACCCATGAATATTTCATAAACTACAACACAAAATATATTTTACAGCCAAGAACTGAACCTCAGAACACTAGCTTAAAATTAACTGCTGCTGGTGGGTATTGCTGTTGTGATAAATAACAGCTAAAAGGAGACAGACATTGTCAAAAATTTTGTTATCCTACTACAAACTAGTTCATTGTTTTACAACTGTAGAATCTATTTTTGCAACAGATTTATACTAAAATCATATTGTCATACAACTAATTTTTCCTTTATTTGTGACTTTAAGCAGTAATGAAAAGTTAAAAACAAAGTTTTCATAGCTTAGTTGGTTAGAGCACCCGTTTGGTAAGCGGGAGGTCTTGAGTTTTGACTCTCAATGAAAGCATCTCTATTGTCTGGTTTTCCCAATTCTAATATTTTATTTCACGGCAAAACTGGTTTACCTAAATCATGGCCATCCAAATCAGTTTCTATCGTTCCAAACAACAAAATTCGAAATAGATTTTCAACATCAAACAACAAACCTGAAGAGGGTTGTATGGTGAAGGAGCATCTGAGCCATACAAATCCCACTGACCAGTAGTGTTACCCAAATCCTCCAAATCAAAGTAAACACTCTTGTCACCGTACTTAGCCACCACAGCGCCCGCTCTGCATCATACCAACTCAAAAAATCAAGCAAATTGTGCATACAATAACTAACAATATAAGCAAAGCTTAAACCATTTGAAGAAATTAAGGACCTGAAGTTTTTGGATCTGAAGCTCTGGCGAGCTGGCTTGACAGCGAGCTTGGTTCCGGTAAGAGAGCTGCCACCAAGGCCCTTGACGGTGGCTGGTTGCACCGAAGCAATGGTTGCGAGGGATGCCATGTCCTTAGTTTACCGTAAATTCCTGAATTGCTTTCTTGCTTGCTGCTTTGCACAGAGTTATTGTATCGTTGTATGCAAATTTGGGTTTTTGATATTCTGCATGGACCTTAGCAGGACACGTGGCGAACTGGGTTTACTTCTGGGAGATATGGAATCCTATTTAGGTTGTGATATGTGGATGAGAGATAGATAAGCCTATCTATTTTTTGATATTCTGTAAATTTTAATTTATGATTTAAATCTTAGCATATATTGTGGTTGAGTGACAATTTCTAAAATGTCCCACTTGGTAGATAAAATATTAGTCATTGAAGGATTCAATAGGCTAATAAGTTAGGGTTTAAGTTTAATGTTTAATGTCTACTAACTTTTAACCAAATCAATAATTAATTAATGTGCATGGAATTTTTATAAATATGGGTATTCTTAAGAGTTACAAGAAGTCAAGAAAAAAATGACAAGAATATTATGTCTACTAGCTCATGTATTAAGATTGTCATTAAATAATGGTGAAAGAATAGTTTTATACAGTATGATAATTGTCACTTGTTATGATTTGAACATGAATTCAAGTAAAACTTATATTAAAGTAGGTAGGAGAAAATTTGGTGGCTAGCAACTACTTCAAATGAAAGGCAAGTAAGAAATTAGGTGACAAGTGAGTGGATTGAAAATAGGATTTGACTATAGTACTTTAGCACTTTGACTATTTGATTTTTTCAATTATTATATTAATCGTTTTAAATTTTATATTTGTATTTCAAATTTTTTATATTATAACGTATTTTATATTTGATTTTTTTGATTCTTATATTAATCGTTTTAAATTTTATATTTGTATTTCAAATTTTTTATATTGTGTTCAAATTTTTTATATTATTTATTTTAAATTTCATATTAATAGTTTTAAATTTTTAAATTTTATGTTAAAATATACAAGGTCCGTGAATATGTATTATTCCAGTGATAATAGTTATTAATCACACTACTTAATCTATCTAAAAATATCAAATTGGCCATATATAATAATATCATTTTTTTATAATGATAAGCCTTGATTACAAAACACAACATTAATTTTCAACTAAGGAAATTAATTAAATTATTTTCAACTGTTACTAAACCTGCAATCTCTCCTAATCTCTCCCTCTTCTCCTACTAAAACCTTATAATTTGAGAGTTTCAGAAACCCATATGAGAACCTGTCAAAAAAATGTTGTGTGCTCTGTCCAAATGCAATTACATACTGCTGTGTTCTTGGATCTGCAGCAATCTCAGAATCAATCCTGAGTAATCCTCTTCCACTTTGAATGTCAATGAAGTATTGATTATCAAAAAAAAATGTTGTGGCATCGTTTTGAGCAAATGTGATATCGGATAATGCAGCATTGCTGCAAATCATCTGCAACATTCCCGAAAATGCTGGTGATATTGTGTCATCCATGATCGGATATAGCCTTTTCCTGAAGTTTCGGCAATGGCTTATGCCTAGAGTGTGAGATCCTGGAAAATGATAACAGAGAGTTCGAAAATGTTTCATATTAGAACAGTATAAAAAATGAGAACTTCTGCTGGAGAGAATTCTTATACAGAAGATAGGGGAAGTATATTTAAGTGTAGTTGTGTTTTGTGTACCCATGAGCGCAACTCCATCTTCCAAACTAATGTTTTTCTGATGGAAAAGGTCAATGAATTTGTCGACAGAAATGTCGGCAGTTGGAAGCTGATTATCAGCTTTCTCTTTGTTTGCAGAAAGTGCATCTCTTCTGCCTGTTAAAACCTGAATGTATGGTCCTCCTGTCTGGAAACAGGAGTTTCAAACATTCAGGAATTTTCTCAGTTTCCAATATATGTTCAAGAAATCATTGTAGCTTACCAAATATACAGCATCCCTTGCAGCCAACTGGATAATATCAGCACAGGAAACTGTTCCAGGACAAATTGTTTCAAGAGAACTCTTTATCTCATTGATAACATCAAGCTTCCGAATTCCAAAATTCTTGTCTGATAATGTTTCTGCTGTAAATCCATTGGAGTTTCCCAGAAGAATTGACCCATCACAACCCTGCAGCGTGTACAAACATAAGCAAGAAACCCAACATCATTCAACATACAAATTATAATTATGAAACAGAGAGAGAATATTACATCAACTTGACAATCATGAAAAGCCAGTCTAAGAATGGCAGCAGCAGCAGAAATATCAGTCAAAATACTTCTTTCCATTTCCTCTTTCACTACCATTTCTGCACTTGGGCAATTCTTCCTGTAAAAAAGCAGCTCAAGTCCAATTCCACATGCAAACCAGCAGCAAAAACCACCCCACAAAACCAGCACCATTAACAATACTCTCAGCCTCATTTTCATCTCCAAATTCCACTCTCCCCTAGTCAAAATCACAAAGAATACAATAAGAAGGAGAGAATTTCTAAAAGCAACTTATGATCACATGAAATGACAAATTCATTCATAAATAGACTGGTAGATCATGTTCAGGAATGTAATGACTTCTGTAAGCCATGCATGATGGAGTTATTTTCATAATTTCTGGCAACAAAATTTAATGAAACCTAGTGGTCTGTCGGTGGGAAGTTGTATCAGAAAATTGAAAACATTATTGGGTTGTTAATTTTGGTTTCTGCTTTTTAGTAATCAAACCTGTTTACATTTGATGTGAAATGGACTAAAAATAAGTCTATAATTTAAGAGAGAGAGGGAAAGTCTCCATCAAATTGCTGCTTTAGTTTAGATTTATTAGGACACTAGAAAGAGTAAATCGATGTTTACGTTTCATCAAGCATTTAATAATGGAGCTGCCTTGGAGTCAGACCAATTTAATTGATTCCCATCTCCAAAATCATTTAGAAAATAATATTATGGGCATATGAGAGCCTGTAATTTTCCTTCTATATCAAAATTACTATATTTGGAATCTTGCAATTTCTTTGTTTTGAAAGAGAAAACATATATGAAGAGAAAGAGTTATGAACTTTGTCCAAGTTCATCAATCTATGAAAGATTTGTGTGTGATGGCTAAGGGTATGTTTGAGATTGGGTGATGCACAATTGTTGACTTCCCATATTAAAACTATTAACTATTAAATATACAAGTGATTCAATAGTTGATAATATTCATGATTCCCTTACAATATAAGCTATTATTTAAATAAATGCATGAATATAATTGGTAATATATATATTAAAACAATAAATGAATTTAAGCTTAGCTCTTTCACTTTAATTTTGATTTGATATTTAAATAATAGAAGTATATTAATAATCATAGGGATTAAGTTAAATGATTGTTTGAGGATGTCTTTGACAAAATCAATCTTGTGAAAGAAAGTGTGATGAGCTAGCAAGTCCATTAAATCCATTCAAATTTGTGTTATGATAGTGCCCAAAAAAATAGGTGTATCAAACTTTTGACACTGCCTAATTATGTGAGTCATTAATTAATCTTCATAACTATACTTTAATTTTTTTGTACCAACTTTTATTTATCCATCAAATTTAAGGATTTTTTAAAAATTCATTGCATATATTATACATCTTTAATATAAAACTTAAAAATTAAAACGAAAAATTTGAAATAAATAACATAAAAATTTTTAAAAATGAATTATAAAAGTTAAAATAATTAATGTAAAATTTAAAATACGAACGTACAATTTAAAACAGCTATTATATTATGATGTATTATGATGTATTGTATTGTACAATTCTTAAATTTATGAATTTGAAACGTGAAATAAAACAGAAAAAGAAAAATCCCATGATCCATAAGTTTTCATCTTCATAGCCTGCTCATTTTTCACCAAAGGGCCAAATCATATGTAGCCCAATTTACAAAAAATGAAAACACTTTCTCCACTTCCTTTTCTCTCTCATCCCTCAAAAGATAATTAAAATTATTTTTATAAAAGAAAAAATAGAACCCAATCCTACAACGAAAACACTTTCTCTGCTTCTCTTTCTACCTTATCTCCAAAAACACAATGTCCCTGACCTCATCACTTCAGTCTCTGAAACTCTCAACTCCCAAAACCCAATTCCTGAATGGATCCACTCCTCTTTCTCGTCTCTCAAAACCCACTTTCACTACCCAAAATCTCAGCTTTTCTTGTTTTCCTCCTGTCAGGGCCATGAAAACTATGCAAGGCAGAGTTGTCTGTGCCACAAATGACAAGACAGTTTCCGTGGAGGTTGTGCGTTTAGACACACATCCCAAATACAAGAGGAGAATCAGAAAGAAGAAGAAGTTCCAAGCTCATGACCCTGAGAATCAGTTCCAAGTTGGTGACTATGTTCAGCTTGAAAGGTCCAGGCCCATTAGCAAGACCAAATCTTTTCTTGCTATAGCCATTCCACCCAGGACTAGGAACAAGAAAGCAGGTGGTGAGAGTAATGAGCTAGGAATTCCTTTAGAGAGTGAACAACAACCACAAGAGGCTTAAGTGTATTGTGTTAGTTGTTTTGTTGTTCATTTGCTGTGGTTTTGTAATGCTTTAATACTGTTTAAATGTGAATTTCATTTGATGGCCATGAAATACGAATGGGTATAAATTTAATTGAATTGTGCTGATTTCTTTTTTGGCTTGGTCCTTCTTTGAATTACTTAGCAAATGCAGGATTTAGCTGTTTAGTGTGAAGTATTTGGATGCTAAATTGGAATATTGAAGGTGCTAATACTTGTTGTACTGTTTCTGGTATTGGTGGCATGAATTAATTTTTATTTTTATTTGATGGGTATGAAATGATTCTTGGTGATATGTTGCTTCGAAATTGGTGTTGGTTGTAGGGTTCGTCAATCCCGTGTTTAGAACTCCGTGAACATAGAAATGTCAATGGATTTCTGGGTATCCCATAGAAAAATGGTATTGATTGTAACTGAAATGATCAAATGTTGGTTCATATGGTCTTTCATATTTTGAATATATGTTTTGTTTAATGGGCTATGGTGATGGCTATGTAATGAATTTCGCTTTTTGGCAGTAAGAATGGGAGTTAACTTATGTAGAATTGAAGTGTTATTTGATTGGATTTTGTTATGGGTATGAATTTCTCAGAATTAGGTTTCTGTTGAAAGTTTAAGTGTTTAGTGTTAAGAATTTTTAAAATGGCATTATTTTCTCACCATATTGATATTGTAGTGTGAAAATTACTTTGAGGAAGCATTAAGCGTACTAGAAAACTTATTAGTGATTCATGGTGCTTATGAATTAGATTTTGAATTGATACTGTCCTGACTTGAGATGTAATGCACCTGAAATGTTTATATTTTGTCACAATAAGATGTAGTTGATGGCCTTTGAATTGTGAAACTTTTCTTTTGGTTGGTTTGGCTTGTTGCTGTAATGTCCAAACTAGCTAAGGTTTTGCATACAATTGGATATCAATGCAAACAATGTGTATTGTAGAAAGAAGAAGTCTTTGATTGAGATAGGGAATCTAGAAGTCTTGATAAACATGGCCAAGATTAAGGGACAATTCTGATTTTTATTCAATGTTTCAGGATGAACTGCTATAATTATTAATAATGATATGAATAATTTTAGAATAAATAATACTGGATGGCTCTGATCTTTGTTGTGTGATGCCTAGTTTGCAAAGCTTCATTGTGATGATTGATAAGTCAATGAGAAAGTCAACTTATGTCAATTCTCCTTTATAATTCTCTGTTTTCATCATGTTAATTGAATTTTTGGAGAGTGAAAATCATTCCTGGAAAAGAACTCATTTTGTTAGTATTTGGCTTTGTATATGGTGCTTGTTTAAGATAATGCGTTGATGAGAAGTGCTTTTTCGACATTTGATTTTGTAATTGAACAAGGATTAAGACTGTGATGTTTCTGTGCATATTATGATATCGATTAACCTTTGAAGTTGGATAATCTCTATCACTGGGAAGTGGTATTCTGAAAGTAAGAAAGCTACTTTACTTAGAATCCCTTCAAAACATCACCAGCATACTGATACATCTATATCTGATTTTGGAGTAATATCTTGTATGTAAACAAAATATTTTGAATAGCATATAAGATTCTGATGGACTTGTTTTCGGTTCTGTTTGGTTCTAGTTTCTCCGTTTCTTATAGCATTTATAGATAAATATGGCATCAAAACAACAACAAAATCTCACTAATGAATAGTTATTCTATACATCAGGATATTTCACTTTCCTAGACTTGTAAAAGATTGTGAATCGCATCTCCCTCAAACTCTTCCCTTCCAGATTGTCGATTCCAAGTTCCCCAGAACTTCAAGCCCTCCATCCTAACCAAATGGCAATCGTAAACAAGCTCACATAATAACAGCTACTCTGCTACAGCTAGAAATTGAGGTAAAATAAAAAATAATAATAGAAAACCTATGACTTTTACAATTAATTTTTGTCTACCTAGTTTTATAATGCTATTGGGATCAAGCATCTTCACATTGCAAGCTAATCTTAATATTACGCAACGTGCATGATATAAGTGTGCTAACTGAGTCCACAGATTCTATGGTTAACTTTGCTGTAGGAGAGTTACTTGTTTGGATTTGGAATGCTACAGTAAGCAAAGATCCTCCTTCTGTGTTCTTCTCCTCTGGCCTAGAAGTGATCACTAGAGGCCTTGACTCAAGTCCGTCCGGCAGAATCGAGAACCCAGAGGGTAATATGGCAATGTTGCTCGAATCACATCCGGTAATCGCAGACTGCATACCAGTAATGTCTACTGGAGCATAGACCACCGTGGATTCGTAAGCGTTTGTGCAGCTATCTTGGAGTACCCACATGCTGTTCTCCTTTGATTTCATAGCCTGAAATTGAATAGTTAGAACCCAATGTTTCTATGAAGCGTAGAAGTGATTAGATTAAGTTTTTGTTTTCTTAATACTGAAACAGAGAGCTCACCTGAATAGTTACTGCATTGCCGCGATCTTGCCCTTTTGCCAAGTTTGCAATGGTTTGTACAGGATCTCCATTTGACATGATATCCCACTAAGATTACACAACAAAAGCTGTCAAAACTATTATCTTTGAATGTTTATCCCATTTTTCAGAAAGTTTGCCATAGTTCTAATACCAAAACAAGTGATATACCTCATTTCGATGAGCTTCGTCTCTTAAGAAATCGAACAGGACATGAGGAGATATAGGCAACCACACGGAAGAAACGGCACAGAGAATCACCCCAAGAGGTTCTCCAGGGTCATTCAAGTTCTTCCTGGAAGAAACCCTTATATCCTCTCCTGTTTTGCTTGTGACTTTGTTCCATGTGTGGTAACTCGATGCAGCGATGGCACCACAAAAGTTCCATGTCATTCTCTGTGCCAACTTCAAAATGCTCTTCCTCCCAGCCAGAGTTGCAACACCTAATGTTCAACGACAGGTATTACTTCTTCTTGTTTACATACAGCATTGTAAAAGATATTAAGAAAGATTCAAATTCACCAGTTGAATCCTTTGTAGGAACATTTGTTGCCATGAAGAAAACAAGCCGTTCACATTGGAGCTGCAATGTTGCCATCCAATGCCTTGCACCAAAAGCTAAACCACTGTTAACAATGCTGCGATACATGGTGTGAATTGTGGCTTTCTGGCATTCCAGGTGCTCTACCCAAATCACCTGAAGATTATTGTCAAATTACTGTCACAATCTTGACCATATAACGCAAATTCAATGCATGGCTCCATTAATTTCACCTCTTCAATATTTTCCTTTCATTTTCGAGTTTATTTTCCAAATGCCTGACCAAAATCAATCATCATAAGCAATTTTCACAGCAGTATTTCACTGTAAGAGTTACAGAATTTTAGAGTTCATTTCATATGATTCAACAGTCCTACAAGACTTCTATGATTGATATGTGAAGATATGCAATACCTTACAATGGCCATTTGATTTATCCTCAATGATGCAACCAGATGGTCGTTTTCTGCATTTAACAAGTGATGCATCAATGTTTTCTTCAACTTTTTCGATTGAAACATCAACAATTGCCCATTGTTCAGCACTTAGTTGCTTGCAATATCGAACAAAATAAACTTCTCTAGTTGGCACCACAGGTGTCAGCATTTGCAGCTCTGCAAACATCTGCATGGAACAAATACAAAACATAAGAATGTAATCAGCAAATGTGTACTCTAAATTGTCTGCTTTCTATAAGTGATTCTAAAAGCGATTTTCAAAAACATCCTTTCTTATTCATAAGCTTTTACTTTTTTTCTTTTCTTTTTTCCACTTTCAATCCACCTTATTTCTGTTGTTTCTAAACTAGACAAAAGAATGTGAATTTCAAGAGACCATACCCAAAAATTAATTTAAAAGTAAAGGGTAGTTAATATGTCGCAGATTTTCAGCCTTCTAATTACTGAAGAAAATTAAGGATGCGTTGGAGTGCTTTTGACAGGGCTTAAAGTGTTAAAGACAGTAAAATTAGATAAAAGCACTTTTTGAGATTGAAAAAATTCTTTTTATTAACACTTTTTAAGAATATTACTTGAAACATATTCTTCAGAAATTATTTTTTGAACAAGAATATTATTTAAAGTGCATTTCGTAGGTATTTTTTTTCCCAGTAAATACTACTTTTAAATACTTTTCTGAAAGATATTATAAGAAAGCTCAGCTTTTGCTTATGGTTGGGCCACAAGAAAAAGAGATACTACTCATGTGAAAATACTCTCTTTTGTTAGCTTCGTTGTGTCCTTTGAATTGTGAATTACTCACCAATTGCACTGCACCATCCCTATTTGGACCTTCACCACTGCAAATTACATCAACAGTTGCTGCTTTTGAAATTAAGCAAGGAAACATTGCCTTCCATTGATTCTACAAAACCACAGTAAAAAAAATTAACTTCATGCAAAACCCATCACCGTATAATTTTCTGGGAAAAAAATTACTGAATAGAAGTGTTATTGGTTTCTTACCACATCCATGAAACTTTGAACTAGCTTTGGAAGATCCACAAAGACAACACCTGTATCTCTTGAGGCTTCGATAGAACGTCTTGGCTTCCCATTGCTTGGATTTTCGACGGAAAATTCTTTAGTGTATTCATCATAATTAAGAATTTCTCGACCAGTCTCGACACTTCGAATCCAAAGTGGTTCACCAGCAGTAGCCATTTTCCTTAGCTCTTCCATCCCTTGATTAACCAGCTCCGTGATTCTTGATTTCTCAAGCCCGAAAATCCCAGTGTAGAATTCTAAAGAGCTTCTGTTTTCTTGATCATTCCCAGCCGAACATGAGCTTGTTGATGTTGCTCCTGGCGGGCTTTTTCCTGCAGCAGCTCTTAGCTTTTCTACCTACATGTTCACATAATATTCCTTTATATTTCCTTAAGGAGAACTAAAAAGTAATTTTGCTTGATGGGTTTTTTGTTTTTCAAATTACCTCGGCTTTGAGCTTGGCATTTTCGATACGTAATTGTTGTTCTTCGGTTGTCATGTTAGTGTCTCTGCTGGTTGTAGCCACACCACAATTAGGGCAACAGGCTTTATTTATGGTTTCTCTCATGGCTTTGTTCTCATCTCGGAGCTTCTCCATTTCTGTTTTCAACAATGAATTTTCATGGCGCTCTTGTATAGCCTGAGATGTTTGTTTCCATTGTAAAGTTAGTATGCTAGAAACTACCACACATTCAACATTGAAAATTCACAAATTTCTCATTAAAAACTACCTTGATTTGTGTTCGACGATTTTGAAACCAAAACTTGACTTGTCTAGGAGCAAGTCCTAATTGCTTACTCAATTGCTGCCTTTGCTTCTCATCTGGATGTGGTGACTCCTTAAAAAGCCTACAAAAATTGTATATTTTCACCCAATATAAACCAATTAACATCACTACTTATTAGCTAAATGCATAGCGTTAAAGACAAAAACATTTAATACAATCGACAACAGCCTCACAGAATAATGATAACATTAAACAAAAGCATGGTTGAGATTGAATATACATCACTTAAGACATAAAAGACAATAATATTTTGATACATATTTGACAAAATTTGTGTTGCTACCCATTAACACATAAAACAAAGTAAGAAAAGAAAGATATATTATGAGTCATCTAACTATAGCTTTAACTTTATAACCTTGTTTCTTCGTAAGCATCTCACTAACTTTTGTTTAAACCTTTGTGTGTACATTATACATAACCTTAAAGTATAATCAATTTCAGTACATCGAGATTAAAGCTAATTTTCATTGAAATTCATGCAAATCATAGACAAGTTTAACCTACCCCATGACTCATTTAATAGGATTAATTAGCACATCAACTAAACTTTTCTTAATTCATATATAGATTTTCTTCAATTCAGACGTTCATATTTTATAAAATCCGATAATTGTATATGATTGATAATCATTTAACACTGAATTGCTAAATATTATGTACGATATATATTTATTCTTGTGTATATGGAAATTGGAAAGGAGACGTACGCTTCCATTTCTCTGATTTGTTCTAAGGTGTGACGATGATATTTCTTTCTTTTCTTCTTCTTGCTCTTGTCTCCATCTTCATCATCATCATGTTCTCCGCCGTCAAATTCATCGTCTGATCTTGATCTTCCGGGGCCGGAATTTTCACTACTAATCTCAACCGTTTCTTCTCTTCTCGACCCTCCTCCTCCACTTCCTTCATCTCCTTCCTCCACCTCATTGTTAGCCGCCGCGGCTCCCCCATCCCGGAATATTCCAGCCTTTGTCAATAAGGAAAACAAAACAAACCCACATAAATATAAAACAAAAAACTACTAATGAAAGCCAAAGCATAAACGTACAAATACGAATGAATTATGTTGGACTTACAAGACTGAGAGAGAGAGCAGGAGAGGCAAAGAAATCTTTGGTGCGAGAAGTGGGTGGGTTGTTAGACATGTCCACGCCCATGGCAATAAGAAAAAATTATTCTGAAGAGGGTGATGAAATGGTTGTTTTTAAGGAGTAAAAATGGCCGTGAATAAGAGGTGGGGTATGCTTGATTTAAGGATATAAAACAAAAAATAAACTAATCTAAAACATTAAAGGGAAATTCTATTGTATTTCATTTCTCCTCTGTGAGTAGAGAGGGTGAGAGAGAAAGGAAAGGAAAATGATAGGGAAAATAAAAAGGGCTGGTAGGAGTTGACTGTTAGATATTCTTTGTTGAAATGTGAAGACTCAACTAATTTTTAAACAGTTAAATCTAGTTTTCCAACGGTATCTTCAGTTTATATATTATGGCTTTAGCTAGGCTTTGCTGTGGTGGCTCAAGCTCTATATATATA